>JBBPBX010010540.1:27989-54509 GCA_038048925.1 Garcialebias charrua
TGCTGAAGGATGCATCCACAGGGGCCACCCTAAACAGTGAGATGTGATGATGAGTGTGCAATTTTTTCACATATCCCAGAGAAGATATCAAAAATAGATTGCCAATAGGTCCGCAGTTTGGAACAAGTCCAGAATTTGTGTAAGAGTGTAGCTGGAGTTTGTTTATAATGATTACATGCAGGATCCAGGTTGGTTTTAATCTGGGACAGCTTGTCTTTGGACCAATGCTGCTGGTGTACCACCTTGAATTAAACACGTTTACATATTTTAAATGCCTTCCTTTAGTTTCTATATATTTTATAAATATTTTAACTCCCCTCATAATGCCAGGTCCAACCAGCATTGATTTCTTTTGTTGTTGTTGTTTAGATGGAGCTCTTGTAGCTTGTATGGTTTTGCTTCTCTTCTTCATCCAGTCTTTTTGTCATCTAAACTTGTAATAAGTAGCAAAAAAAAAAGTGTTTGTGAGCTTTCAAGGGTTCTTTAGATTTATGGTAGAACTTTTCGGATCGGAAACACTGGTGACTAGACTCATTCCACTACCAAAGCACTTTGGTAACAGCTGCTGTTTTAAATGTGCTTTATAAATAAAGTTGGCTTGACTTGACAATGAGTGTGTGGCTGCAGCTCTAACTACAGCTGCAGCTAAATGTTACCTACACAATGCAACTCAAATGTTTTTATAAATGTAAAGGGGGTCTTCGTTTATGATCACACAGTGTACATCCCGTACTCACACTAGCATATTTTAGAGTTGCACATGGCTTCACATTTTTTTCACTATAATATCTCTTAGTAAAATATCAATATTGTTAAGGACTGCTGGGAATGCAATAAATCTTAGGCCATTTTATTTCAAGTAGCATGCATTCATGTTCTGCAAACTATTTGGTCAATCCAACTGATTCTCACTGGCCTTGTTACACACCTGGTTAGTTGATAGTGATGACAAAAGAGGAAGTGCGGAGTTAGCAAAATGTGGGTTCATCACAGTTGATATCATCATCGCAATTTTAAACAATATTATCATACAAAGCAAGTTTTTCTAATATTGTGCAGCTTTAGCTCCTTTCACACAACACTTTTAACCAGGTCTGAATCTTTTTTTTCTCCCTTTGGTGCCACAACTGTATATCAACCTCTTAAACACCTCTGAGGCATCAAGGACGGTAGTCAGAGTCAGAGAGTCAGAGTCAGAGTCAGAGAGTCAGAGAGTCTTTATTGTCATTTGCACCGCATGTAGTACATGTGATGAAAACGAAATTATGTACACGGGGTCCCAGTTACATCCAACAACAACTACAAGAGAAACAACAAATGCAAGAGAAAAACAGTAATAACATTCTAGGATTAACTAAGAGAAGCATCAGCTAGTAATACTCTAAGCCCTAATGTAGTAGAAAAACATCGTTATAAACAGCAGCACGAACATGAGTCATTATGAGCAGATGGTCACAGGTGAAACGCAGCAACAAGAAACAGATCAGCATCAACATGATGTGATATTTTGCAGTGTTTATTCTTGTTATTTATTTATTCATGAGTCTGACAGCCTCAGGGTAGAAGCTGTTCCTCAGTCTAGTGGTTCTACATTTGATGCTCCTCAACCTCCGTCCTGAGGGGAGTGGGGCAAAGAGCGAGTGTGCTGGGTGAGTGAGATCCTTCATGATGCAGGTGGCTCTTTTCCTGCACCTGGAGGTGTAAACGTCCGCGATGGTGGGGAGTCTGACTCCAACAGACTTCTGTGCAGCCTTCACCACTCTCTGTAGAGCTTTCCTCTCTTCAACTGTGCAGCCTCCATGCCACACATTGATGCTGGAGCACAGGACGCTCTCCACTGCACACCTGTAGAACGAGGTGAGAACTGGGCTGCTCAGACCAGCACGTCTCAGCCGTCTGAGGAAGTAGAGTCTCTGATGACCTTTCTTGATCAGGCTGGTGGTGTTGTTGCTCCAGCTGAGGTTATCATTCAAGTGTACACCCAAGTATTTGTAGCTGGAGACCACTTCCACTGCAGACCCACCTATTTTCAGTGGGGCGTGGGTGTGTTTGTTCCTTCTGAAGTCCACAATCATCTCCTTTGTCTTCTTCACATTCATGTGAAGGTTATTCTCTTTGCACCAGCTCTCCAGGTGCTCCACCTCCTGTCTGTAGCTGGACTCATCATTGTTTGTGATGCAGCCCACCACAGCTGTATCATCTGCAAACTTAACAATATGACAGCCTGGAAGTGTGGCTGTACAATCATATGTGAGCAGAGTGAACAGAAGGGGGCTCAGCACACATCCTTGGGGAGAGCCAGTGCTGAGGGTTATGGTGGAGGAGGAGAAGTTGTGGATCTTCACGGACTGTGGTCTGTTTGTTAAGAAGTCTAGTATCCAGTTACAAATAGAGGGGCTTAGTCCAAGTGTAGATAGTTTGTCTATCAGAGTTTGGGGGATCATGGTGTTGAAGGCAGATGTGAAGTCCACAAAGAGCAGGCGCACGTATGAGTCCTTCTGATCCAGGTGGGTGAGAGCAGTGTGGACCACGGAAGAAATGGCGTCCTCTGTTGATCGGTTCTCACGGTATGCGTATTGATGAGGGTCCACGTTGGTGTTCACGGTTTTCTTTATGTGGGACATGACCAGTTTCTCAAAACATTTAGCGACCACCGGGGTGAGAGCCACCGGTCACCACCGGTCTATAGTCATTCAGACCAGTCACTGTGGAGCTCTTTGGAACTGGGAACTAGTCACAGAGGCAACAGGGCTGTGCGTGGAGATTGGCATCATCACAGCACGTGTGTATGATTTGTGCTTTTAGCTGGCTGCACGACTTAAAAGTGTGAACAGCAAGCAAGAGCTTTGTTTCACATTTGCCTTAGGCACCTTTGAGTTTGGTGGTCTGTTAATCCACACCAACAGCACAAGGAAAAAAATCTGATGTAAGATTAATTCATAATGATATTGCATTATACAACATGCCTCTTTTACTTTGTATTTTTGTGTTGCAGTGATGCTGTGAAAGCCAACATCATTTCAGGACTTGGACATTTTCAGCCTTTTCAATAACTTTCAGAGTACGAGGCTAATGACTCAAGAATAGGAGGCTGGAGTCATTCCCAACATCAACACATGTTCTGTGCGGTGAAAATATTGGTGTTTAAACTGTTTAAACTCTGATCACTGATGAAAATGTCTTCGTACTATCACAGGCATGAAAAGAGTTATGAAGTCATAACAGCTTTCAATCAGTTTTGTACAGCCAAATAATGTACATTTTCAAGAATTATTTCACAGTGAATTTGTCTTTATTCTGTATCTTGCAGCAGTCCCAGCTGAATGCATGCAGCCCAGAAACTTCACTTTGTTTTCTTTAACTACAGACAAGATCACCAAATCTGATCAACATCAGAAGCATCATATTGTGAACATTGAACAAGACAGTTTTAACCCTTTAACTTTGACTATTCATGTTCCTCAGGGGGATAATCAACCACCTTATTTAACTGCTAAAACACTAAAGCACTGACTAAACTAAACACTAACACACTAAACTACATCCTAACTATAAAACCTAAACACTCTAAATATCACTAATCTCTCAGACCTCATGACTCACTCCCGCTCTTGCTGTGACTTTATCGCTCTGAACTCCATTCAACTTCTGCATCTTTTTCTTCTTCTTCCTGTAGATTTTTTGGTGTTAGCCAAATAACTTCGAGCGTGGGGGGGGTTTATCTGTTCAGTGTAGGAAGCTAAATCGCTGCTTATCGCCTGTTATTGAGAAGGTAGTATTTTGGATAGTGTCTTTCTGGTCATGTTGTAGAACTATAGTGCAAAAGATGTTTACTGTTGCCTGATGCATCATGTTTTAATACATTCTTCATTACATTTTCACATGTAATAATAGCATGACCTCAAACTTTCTGACAATTTAGCTCCCCTACGTAATTTAATATTTACAGTATTTTCTGGACTATAGGTCGCACCTTTATATAAGTCGCTTTGTCCAATTATTGTCAATAAATTGGAAAAATCCATAAACAGGTCGCACCTTTATATAAGTCGCACCTACGTCACCGCTGACGTGACGCATCACCACTGAGACAACCCGGAAATGTGGTCCGAGTGTTTAGCTCTGCTGCAAATGTCTGCCACAGGAGCGCACAGCAAGGCTTTAACAAGATTAACACTTAAAAACAATTATTTGTTTGCTAAAAATTATAGCAAATATGTGTCTGAGCTGAACTTTTCCTTAATAAATTAACGTAATTGTGAAATGAGCTGGATTAAAAAGTTTGTTTCGCTACGTTTGATGATAAGTGTGTGCGCAATGGGCGGAAACCTTACATTTCGTTAAAATTTAACAACAGAAACGCCTAAAAAATATATTTGTTAGCTGACATTATTGTAAGAGTGTGTCTCAGTTTAACTTTTCTTAATAAATGCACTTTGACGGTTACAACATAAATAAAGCGGCTTTAAAATTACTACACGCTCACCCGCCCATAAAGATGACAGAAACAGATATTTATTTTACGGTTTTTATTCAAACAAATTGTTTATTCAAACCCTTCGAATTCCTCGTCCTCTGTGTCGCTTGCAAAAAGTTCAGCCAGAGAACGAGGAAGGTTTCCCATCGTCAAAGGTCCCTGTCCCTCCATCTCCTCCTCCTCACCGCTGTCTGAGTCCTCAGCAGCTCCAGCTGACGGTGGGAGGATGCCAGCCTTTCTGAAGCCAGCCACTACGGTTCTGGTGCCTGCGCCCCTAGCGGCCAAAAGTGGTACTGCACCATTTTTGGCCAAAATGAAAAACGGTCATATCTGAGCCAAAAATGGGTCTAAAAACATGGGGAAAAAATCCATAAATAGGTCTCACCTCTCTATAGGTCGCAAGGCATGCAAATTAGGCAAAAAGGTGCAACCTATAGTCCGGATAATACGGTATTTATTATTAACCGTTAATTAACCAAACTTTTTTTTTTGCTTGGGAGGCCTGGGCCTGAAGGCAACTTGAATGCTTTTGGATTGTTTTTGTATTTGGAGATTTTTTTAATATAAATTAAATGATTGACATTTCCAAAAGAAGCATACTTTTAGAACATTTGCTACAGTGAATTGTGACTAGATTGATTAAATGGACTTTAAAATAAGGAATTTATGGACTTGATCAAATAATTTTAGATGTTTATCTTGAGGGGAGAAAAAGAAAATCTTTATGGTGTATATAAGCCAAAAAAAAACGGATGCATGCCAGATGTCTACTTTTTGATTGAGTCTGTTTTTAATAGGTGTGTGATATGTACTGTACAAGTAAATTAAAAACAAACTGCAACATTCTCAGCTTCCAACACGTTCAGTTTTAAAGTGAAAAAATGTTGCCATTCAGCCTCTAAAGATTTTGTAACAAAAAAAACCGAGCTTTTAGTTATGTTGGCATTTGTTCTATTTAGTTTTAAAACCACAACAATCCTGGTCACAACTATAGGAAAATGTAAGTTCTTATCAAGAGGCAACAATCTTTTTACACAAAATAAACACAGGCAGCAGAGATGAACAAACGTGTTGTGGAAGCTGACGATCTCTGCAGGTTGGTGATAAGTGAGCATGTTGCAGATACCAGAAAAATCTCATCATTGAGAGAACTCAAACCTAAATGTCCCTAAATGACAAAGCTGTTGTCTTCACAAAATTAAGTAAATAAACTTTCCCGTCGTACAGCTTCTTCTTCGTGGTGCCTGTGCCTCTGACATTCAGGCAGAGCTTGTTGTCTTTGTTTTGTCACTAATTTATTCATTTAGGCGGTGGCAGCCATATTCAAAAACAATAGTGCACAAGCATTGTGTGGAATTAACCTCAGTAATTATGCAGTTCTGCAGAAAGAAAAGCCCAATTGTCACTGTCTCCTTAAAATTCCTGCCCCCCCCCCCTCCTCCTTCTGTGCACCCAAGTGAATAAATTCCTCAATCCAAGGAAATGTAAAAACTCTCGTCATAAAAATCCTCCAGGAAAGATGAGACCGTGCACTACTTTAAAATTTGCCCACACATTTAGATTGGATCCTGTAAGGTTAATGCTTTTTGTTTGTCATGTTTGTGCTTAATAATATGAGTGAATCATCATGTGCAGGGGCTTGTTTTCTCCAAACATTTTAAAGCAATCTGCTTTAAGTGTTTCCAATAAAGGCTTGGATCAAAATGTTAATGGGGTCTTTTGATCAATACATACGCTTTTACACTAACACTGACACCTGAATGCATTTATACAAGGGCATTTGAAACCATTAGGAGTTTACTTCAGCAAAGAGGCCAGAGAGAAGGAGTTTATAAATGTTACCTCCTCAACTTGTGGCTCAGGGTTGCTCTCACCAAAGGATCTGTGTTGAGTAGCACAGCGGCCATTTGATCAACCCAGCACCGGGTTTGTTTGATCAAAAGGGTGTGGCTGGTAGATCAGAGTGAGTTTATGTTGTGATTAGACCTGTTGCAATAAACAATAAATCAATTAATCGCATGATAAATTATAATTATTTACTTCATTTTCATGTATCGGCTTCATCGTTTCTTTGTGTCTATTTCTACTGAAGACACTGGATGACAAAAAGCTCAACTTTGGTGCTTTTCACAGACCCCTCCCTTTCTTTTTCTCTTCAAAATCTGTTTATATGTCCAAAATTGCGTTTTTGGATCATTAAAAGCAGCTAAGCTGAGAAGCTAAGCTAACAGGCTGACCTTGGGAAAAAACCTCAGTTTTGTCGAAACTCCAAATTTCATGGTTGAAACTCGTGTCTTCATCTAAAAAGTTGTTTTTCTCTGCAAAAAGAAGCTGATGACTTGTTTACTGATTTTTTTATTAAAAGGACAAATGCTATGCTAAAGTACTGTGGGGCGGCCGTGGTGTAGTGGTAATGGCAGTCGTCTCCCGATCGGAAAGTTGGCGGTTCGACTCCCGGGACCCGCACTATGTGTCGTTGTGTCCTTGGGCAAGACACTTAACCCTGAGTTGCTCCCGGTAGGACTGGAAAGCACCTTGCATGGTAGTCTGCCGCCACCGGTTTATGAATGTGTGTAGCATTCAATATATGTGTAGCACTTTGAGATTTTCAGTAATGAAAAGTGCGTTATAAATTGAATTAATTATTATTATTACGGAGCCCCCGAGGGGACATGGGCGCAAAAGGTTTTGTGTTACAGACACACGTATTTGAGGTTCATGCAGGAGTTTGTGATTGGCGCTATTTATGTGATTGTAAATAACTGAATTTAATAGAATTTTGAAAAAAGCCTTAAATATAAGAATAGCCAGTGTGTGCTGCAGTGGTAAAAGTAATTTTAGGTTGTATATTTCACGTTCAAGCTCCGTGAATCAGATGACTTCCTTGTTCGAGCCGATGCGACAGTCTGCAGTCTGTTCCTCTGAGAGGAGCGCTGTTCTCTTAGGGACCGTCAACAAATTACTGTATTTTCATAGTATTTGTGAAAGCAGCACCATGCATCATAACTAAACTTTTCTCAGTATATTTCTGCCAGTCATGAATTTTCAGTACTGTAACTTTCTTTTAAAGCATCAAAGTTCATTGAAGGATTCAAAGATTCAAGATTTGTCATTCCACCACATGGTGGAACAAAATTTTGGGTCCCAGTTACATCCAACAAAAGTATTAAAATCTGTGTAAAAGAAAATCTGTAAAAAGCTCTAAGATATGAACTAAGAAAAACGTTCACTAAAACCACACTAAGCACACACTTTCAGAGGGCTTCATCAGTCTGAGGAGTCCCAAGTAAACTGTTTTCTCCACTAAAAAAGTTAATTCTGGTCCTCTGGACTTTCAAAAACAAAACTAAATTGTAGAAATGTTTCAAACTGGTTGATCCACTATGAAAAGGTGCTATTTATAAGACTGAACTGAATACAGCATCTCAGACTGAAGAAGTCCTTTGGATGAAAGACAAAAGGTTTCTAATTTTTGTTGTTGTTTTTTGAGGACCATACTTAACTTTTTTAGCTTTTTCTACCTGGATTATTGAGCATGCATCAGGATGTTTCCCCCACTAAACAGTACACTCCTTTAGTGGACCAACCAGTTTGCTGGTACTGATAAAACCCTCCAAATATAGGGTGAAACATCTTTCCACAAAAAAGAAACTGTCCAGATGACCTGACTGACCATTATTGTATTTTGTATCTGGATGATTGATCATGAACTTTGATGCTTTAAAATAAATTTTTGAAACACAAGTGCCACCTTGCTCTTTTGGATTTTAAATGGTGAGAAAATGTATGATTTATTACTATGCAGAAATCAGTGGTGGGATGTAACTAAGTACAAATACTTTGTTACTGTACTTAAGTACATTTTTCATGTATCTGTACTTTACTTAAGTAGAATTAAATGTGGGTACTTTTACTTTTACTCCACTACATTTTACATGAAGTATCTGTACTTTCTACTACACTACATTTCTATAATGTGTTGAGTTACAAGTTACATTCACGTTGCAACTTTTTGATTTGTTGTTAGTTTGAAAGTAACTGATGTCGAGAGGGGAGATAGTTCATTGAATCACTGCAAAGTGGACAGGTAACATTAGACCTGCCTTTAAGAAGAGCTGGACCAATGACATATATTCTAGTGTATACATATGTCAATGAGCTGAGAGAACCCACAGCACTACTAACACATCCAAAATGGATTCCACCACATAGATTCAGCCAGAAGATACACACCACCCATGGCCTTATTGAAAGATTATTGAAAGACTATTGAAAGATTATTGAAAGACTATTCAGTACAGCAGAACAGATTCTCTCACAGGTGGAATAGAACTTGGAGAGGTGGAGGTATGCACTTGAAAGAAGAGGAATGAAAGTCAGCCGTAGTAAGACAGAGTACATGTGTGTGAATGAGAGGGAGGCCAGTGGAACAGTGAGGCTACAAGGAGCAGAGGTCACAAAGGTGCAGGACTTCAAGTACTTGGGGTCCACTGTCCAGGAAAATGGGGAATGTGGTAAAGAGGTGAAGAAGAGAGTCCAGGCAGGATGGAGTGGATGGAGAAAAGTTTCAGGAGTGATTTGTGACAAAAAGGTGTCAGCAAAGGTCAAAGGAAAAGTTTACAAGACAGTGGTGAGACCAGCTATGTTGTATGGTCTGGAGACAGTGGCATTGACAAAAAGACAGGAGACAGAGACATGGACAAAAAGACAGGAGAAAGAACTGGAAGTAGCAGAAATGAAGATGTTGAGGTTCTCCTTAGGAGTGACAAGGATGGATAAGATCAGGAATGAGATCATCAGAGGTACAGCACATGTTGAACAACTGGGAGATAAAGTTAGGGAGGACACACTGAGATGGTTTGGACATGTCCAGAGGAGGGACAGTGGGTATATTGGTAGAAGGATGTTAGAAATGCAGCTGCCAGGAAAAAGACAAAGAGGAGATATATGAAGGTAGTTGGAGTGAGGACAGAGGATGCAGAGGACAGAGTGAGGTGGAGGAGGATGACTCGCTGTGGAGACCCCTGAAGAGGGAAAAGATGAAAGAAGAAGAAGAAGAAGGACAGATTCTCTCTCCCAAAAGAGCCAGACATGGACTCAAAAAACTTTGAAAACCAACTTCTTCTGAACTTGAACAAGAAATTCTTGCTGCAATATTAAAATGTGTCAGTTCATGGATGTTAGGAGACAAGATGGCGGCGCGTGCAAAGGCTGCGGCTTCTCTCTCTCCCGACAACACAGTGTTTTCTTCTTCTTTGTCCTGCATGCCGCAATGTGCCGGCACGTCTTCGTCATGTTTACGTGTTCAAGAACGCAAGTATAGCCGTGAGTTCCTGCTTGATGTCGGAAAAACCGCTCATTTGGGAATAAACAGTGACCTCCAGGAGAAGCTACGTGAGCTGGAAGAGAAGCTAAACGAGTTTCGTGACTGCGGCCTGCTCTGGAAGCCAGCCCCGAGCCTCAATTCATCACGCCCGCCGTGGGAGCGCCACAAGCGGCTGGACAGTAAGCGGAAGCCGGCCCTGAGCCTCCCTTCTTCGCGGCCGCCGTGGAAGCGCCACAAGCGGCTGGACAGAAAGCGGAAGCCGGCCCTGAGCCTCCCTTCTTCGCGCCCGCCGTGGAAACGCCACAAGCGGCGTGACAGAAAACAGAAGCGGGGTAAACGCGGAGGTGTCAGAGCTAGGCTAGCAGCTAGCCCACACAAACCGGCGATCCCATCCATGGTTTTGGCTAACGTGCGCTCCTTGGACAATAAACTGGATTATATACGCCTGCTACGAACGACACAAAAGACTGTGAGAGACTGCTGTGTGTTTGTATTCACGGAAACGTGGCTCAACAACAACGTTCCGGACCATGCTGTCCAGCTAGGGGAGCTAACATGCTACAGAGCGGACCGAACCCCCGAGGGAGGTAAGACAAGGGGAGGGGGGCTCTGTGTTTACATCAACAAAGCATGGTGCCTGGATGCTGCTGTGGTCTACAAACACTGCTCATCTTTAGTGGAGTTCATGACTATTAAATGCAGACCGTTCTATTTGCCGAGGGAGTTTACAGCTGTTTTGATTGTTGCTGTATATATCCCTCCAAGCTCCAACAGCAAAGTTAGAAGTGAGGCTTTGAATGAACTATATCTGCACATCAGTGAGCAACAAACAGCCCATCCTGATGCTTTTCTCATCACGGCTGGTGATTTCAACCATGCAGATTTAAAGAGTGTATTTCCAAAAACATACAAAAACATAAACTTTGCAACAAGAGGAAACAACACACTGGACCAAGTTTACACCACCATGAAAAATGCCTACAGAGCCCTCCCCCTCCCCCACATTGGTGCTTCTGACCATATCTGTGTTATGCTAAAGCCAGCATACAGGCCGCTGGTGAAAGTCACAAAACCAGTCCGCAAGCAGATACGAGTGTGGCCAGAGGGGTCTTCAGAGGCACTCCAGGACTGTTTTGACACCACAGATTGGGGTATGTTCAAAGAAGCTGCTACCACAAACAACAACACATGTCTCCAGGAGTACTCAGACACTGTATGTTCATACATCGCCAAGTGCATTGATGATGTTACCAACCTCAAAACCATCACTGTTCGGGCTAATCAGAAGCCATGGCTGACAGCTGAGGTTCACAGACTCCTGAAAGCCAGGAATGCTGCCTTCAAAGCGGGAGATCAGGTGGGCCTGAAGGCAGCCAGAAAGAACCTGACCCAGGGCATCAGTGAGGCCAAGGAGCAGTATTCCAGGAAAATAGCTCACCGTTTCAAGGACAGCAAGGATACACGCAGTCTGTGGCAGGGAATACAGACCATCACAGACTACAACCCCCCCCCCAGACCTGTGACAGCTCAACCTCTACGCTGAATGAACTGAATGAGTTCTTCGCTCGGTTTGAGGCAAGTAACAGCACACCTGCACATAAATTCCCCCCCTCTCCTGATGGCCAGGTGCTGGCGCTGTCCTCAGACAGCGTAAGGCGATCATTCATCAAGATTAACGCCCGGAAGGCCTCTGGTCCTGACAACATACCTGGTCGTGTGCTGAAGGACTGTGCAGGGGAACTCGCAGCGGTCTTCACGGACATCTTTAACATCTCACTGAGCCAGGCCATCGTCCCCACCTGTTTCAAAGCCACCACCATCATCCCTGTCCCAAAGAAGGCAACGCCCGCATGCCTCAATGACTATCGCCCAGTAGCACTCACCCCCATCCTGATGAAGTGCTTTGAACGGCTAGTCATGAAAAGCATCACATCTGTCCTCCCTGCCTCCCTGGATCCCTTCCAATTTGCATACCGACCTAATCGCTCAACCGACGATGCCATCTCCTCTGCCCTCCACACAGCTCTCACACATCTGGACACGAAGGACTCTTATGTTAGAATGCTGTTCATCGACTTCAGCTCGGCATTCAACACCATCATCCCCCAACAGCTCATCCATAAACTGGACAGTCTGGGGCTGAACACCTCAATGTGTAACTGGCTGCTAGACTTCCTGACCGGGAGACCACAGACAGTACGGATCGGGAGTAACACATCTAGCACCATCACATTGAACACAGGGGCCCCACAAGGATGTGTGCTGAGCCCCCTTCTATTCACCCTGCTAACACACGACTGCACACCATCGTACAGCTCCAACCACTTCATCAAGTTTGCGGACGACACAACAGTGGTAGGTCTCATCAGCAACAACGATGAGACGGACTACAGGAACGAGGTGAGCCGCTTGGCCTTGTGGTGCGGACACAACAATCTCACTCTCAACGTGGAGAAGACAAAGGAGATTGTCGTGGACTTCAGGAAGAGGGATGCACAACATGCCCCTCTGACCATCAACAGCACCGCAGTGGAGAGAGTGGACAGCACCAAGTTCCTGGGAGTGCACGTCTCAAAGGACCTGTCCTGGAGCAGGAACACTGCAGCACTGGCGAAGAAGGCTCACCAGCGCCTCTACTTTCTCCGCAAGCTGAAAAGGGCTGGAGCTTCAACCTCCATCATGTGCACCTTCTACAGAGGTGCCATAGAAAGTGTCCTGACCAGCTGCATCACTGTGTGGTTTGGTGCATGCACTGCATCCTGCCGCAAGAGCCTCCAGCGCATCGTGAAAGCAGCTGAGAAGATCGTCGGCACCTCCTTGCCCTCACTGCAGGACTTACACAGCAAACGCCTCACTCGGAAAGCCCACCGCATGGCAGGTGATCCCACACACCCACTACACAGCCGCTTTAGACTGCTGCCATCAGGGAGGAGACTGAGGAGTCTCCAGGCTCGTACCAGCAGACTGAGAGACAGCTCTGTTCATCAGGCAGTCAGAATGCTAAACACTCTGCCTGCTCTGCCTCCCCTCCCATTTGAACTGCCTTAACACAAAAAACTTTCTCACACATTACCACTCAACACAAAGTTTTTAACACTGGACTCTGTGTCATCAAACGGGTTATTCACTAAACTCTCGGTCATGTGTTCATTCAGTTTGCACTACTTCTCATATTTGCACTAATGTTTGTATTACATTACTGCCTATAGTCATACTACTGTTTACATTCACTGTTTACATTTATTAATACTGTTTACATTTATTACTACTGCTTTACATTTATTACTACTGTTTACATTTACACTACTTTTATCTACACTACTGCAGATACATATACAGCATTCTCTGACTAGCCTTATCTAAGGATGCCAAATGTGCCTTATGTGCCTCACTGCATATGCCACTTTGCCTCTATACCAACATCAACTACCTCATACATATACTGTGTACATTAACTTATATGCTGCTGTGCCACTCTTTGCAAATGTCAATGCTAGAACCTTCAGTTTATTTTATAGATATACTTTTTATACTTTTTATACTACTATGCAAAAACTCAGGACAGTATTACACTTTTATTATTTCATTTTATGCTTATGTTCATTGGGTGTTTGGTGTTTTAGGGGTGTTTGGTGTTTCAGTGTTGGTGTTAATTTTCATACTTTTATACTATTATGAAAAAACTCAGGACAGTGTTACACTTTTTTACTATTTTATGCTTATGTGTATTAAATGTTTTAGTGTTTAGTGTTTAGATGGTTACTGTTGCACCGAGGGACTGAGAGAAATGCAATTTCGGTCCTGTGTATGTCCTGTACATATTGCAGTTCTGACAATAAAGTTGACTTTGACTTTGACTTTGACTTTGAAGAGATTTCTCCAAATGACTCGACACTCAGGTCCAAGTTTTGAAAATGTTGTCAGGAAGTTAAAATATTGTTCATTGTTGATCCATTACAAGATTGACTAGACAATATTTTAAAGGGGACCTCAGATGTATTTTTTTAATTTTTATGGTATTTCTGTGGGATATCCAGACCCTATTCCTTCAATTTAATGCACAAAATAATTATTAGATAATCAATTATACCCTTTTTAATTCTGCCATTTTTAACTTTCGTTTTGAACGACCGGTTTCTTGAAGTCCACGCCCTTCAACGATCTGTTCACGCCCTCTGTAACAGCCAGTATCTGTAATGTGTTGTTGTTTTAAAATTAGCTCTTTTTTTATTACTCATTTGACTTACTGTTAGTGTTAGCTTAAGATAACTTACCGAAACCCGTCTGAGCGCGCCGCAGTTTGCTGCTCCTTTTAGCATTAGACCACCCGAATCCGAAGCTAATGTTAGCTTGTTCCTCTTCCGGTTTTCGCCAGCTCCGCTCGTTGCACGCGATGAGATTTTGGGAGTTATCGCTGTTCCAGTGAAGACAACACAAAGTTCACCAAGTGTCTCCCGTAAATTAATCTGTAAGGAGAAGGTCCTCTTGCTGCGAGCCTGCTGCGAGGCTGCTGCAAGGCTGTACAGTTGAAGCTCCGCTCCATCGCGCCGGAAGAGGGTCCCGTCGAACCCGGTCCTTCCGCCTGTGGTCCGCTCGTTTAATTTTTGCCGGCTGCGCGTTGGCAGCGATCGCAAATACACTAAAAATTGAACTAAAACATAAAAATAACAATTATACTTTATTTATAAAGCCATTTAAAAAAACACAGCTGCAACAAAGTGCTGTACACATGAAATTAAGAACATATAAACAAAAGATGAGATGAAATCATGAAAAACAACAGTCATGTGTTTAATACAGAAGTGGGTTGAGCCTAACCAGGGGTTGCTAGGTGAGGGGCTGGACTCAGGTTTGATCTGATTGGCTGGCGGCTTGTGACGTCAATAAATGCAGGAAGTGTGAATCCTGGTGTATTTATCAAAAATAAATAAATCTACTTAGAGTAAATAAACCACTGGGTGCATTTTTTTGGCACAAGGACTGTTTTTTTATGAAGTAAATACCCAAAGTTTAGTAAAAAAACATTAAAAAGTGAATTTTGCATGTGTGGTCCCCTTTAACTAGAGTTGATGACAAACGAGTTGAAGTGATCTATTCCTTTGTCAGTTGTGTCTAATGCTCCTTTTTTCAAACAGACAACTTTTACTTAAATGTGTTTACTTGCAGTTAAAATGACACATTAGTTTTATTTTGTGTTAAATAAAAACTTTCAATTATATAATCATTCCTCTTTCTTATTTTGCTTAATGGTTTTTAACTCATCCCTGAAATTCTGACACAGAATCACAAGTCCAAGTGTGAACTGTGTCACAGAGTAAACACAATAAAAACATGCATTATCTGCAGCATTGTTCATTAAAATGGCTCAACACTATTAATGAATTACAGAAAATATACATACGGTAGGAACACTGCATTAGGCAATACATTCAGCAAGTACTTTTACTTTAACACTTTAAGTATTTTTAAAAGCAAGTACTTATTTACTTTTTCTTAAGTAAAAATATTAATATGGTACTTCTACTTTTACTAGTGTACAGTTTTGTCTGTTTATTTGTACTTTTACTTAAGTACAGTTTTTTTTAGTACTTTGTCCACCACTGGCAGAAATATACTGAGAAAAGTTTAGTTATGATGCATGGTGCTGCTTTCACAAATACTATGAAAATACAGTAATTTCTTGACGGTCCCTAAGAGAACCAGCGCTCCTCTCAGAGGAACAGACTGAGCAGGCTGCCGCATCGGCTCGAACGAGGAAGTCATAGCTGATTCCACGGAGCTTGAACGTGAAATATACAACAGAAAAATACTTTTACCACTGCAGCACACACTGGCTATTCTTATATTTAAGGCTTTTTTCAAAATTCAGTTAAATTGAGTGTACTGTCTGCTCCATTGTCGTCTGGTTTTGGAACGCTGCATCAAACGTTTGCGTGCTCACGCCACGCAAAAGGTTTTGCGTGAGCACGCAAACCTTTGTGTGCTCACGCAAACCTTTGCGTCCGAACGCAAAAGGTTTTGCGTGAGCACACAAAACTTTTGCGTCCGAACGCAAACCTTTTGCGTGAGCACGCAAAAGGTTTTGCGTGCGCACGCAAAGAAAAAAAATTCCCCCATGTCCCCTCGGGGGCTCCGTACTAAAGAGCTCAAACCACACAGAGTGTTGGCCATTTTGAGAACCAAAAAACAGGAAGGAGAGACAGCCCACATCACATCAAGGAGCCTCCCTCTGATTTTTCTTAAATAGACACACAGCTTGCTCAAGAGGGCGAGAAGGACTTGTACCGATTGGCAAGACAGAGGGATCAGGCTGGAAAGGATGTGCAGCAGGTTAGGCTTATTAAAGATGGGAATGGGAATGTTCTAACAAGTGAGGAGAGTGTGATGGGAAGATGGAAGGATTACTTTGAGGAGCTAATGAATGAAGAGAATGAAAGAGAAAGAAGAGTGGAGGTAATAGAAACTGTGGACCAGGAAGTGGGAAAGATTAGTGAGGGTGAAGTCCGGAAAGCTCTGAAAAGAATGAAGAAGGGGAAGGCAGTAGGACCTGATGACATACCAGTGGAGGTTTGGAAATGTCTTGGAGAGATGGCAGTGAGGTTTTTGACTCAAATATTTAATGGAATATTTGAGGGTGAGAAAATGCCTGAAGAATGGAGAAGAAGTGTGCTGGTTCCCATTTTTAAGAACAAGGGTGATGTACAGAGTTGTAGCAACTACAGGGGAATTAAGTTGATGAGCCACACAATGAAGATCTGGGAGAGAGTTGTGGAAGGAAGGCTTAGACAAGAGGTGACTATCTGTGAGCAGCAGTATGGTTTCATGCCAAGAAAGAGTCAGAGTCAGAGTCAGAGAGAATTTATTGTCATTTGCACCGCATGTAGTACATGTGTTGAAAACGAGATTATGTACACAGGGTCCCAGTTACATCCAACAACAAATGCAAGAGAAAAACAATAATAACATCTAGGATTAACTAAGAGAGACATCAGCTAGTAATACACTAAGCCCTAATGTAGTAGAAAAACATCATTATAAACAGCAGCACGAACATGAGCAGATGGTCACAGATGAACGCAGATAGTCACAGATGAACGCAGCAACAAGAAACAGATCAGTATCAGCATGATGTGACATTTTGCAGTGTTTATTCTTATTATTTATTTATTCATGAGTCTGACAGCCTCAGGGTAGAAGCTGTTCCTCAGTCTAGTGGTTCTACATTTGATGCTCCTCAACCTCCGTCCCGAGGGGAGTGGTGCAAGCTGTGTCTAGTGGTTCTACATTTGATGCTCCTCAACCTCCGTCCCGAGGGGAGTGGTGCAAAGAGTGAGTGTGCTGGGTGAGTGAGGTCTTTCATGATGCAGGTGGCTCTTTTTCTGCATCTGGAGGTGTAAATGTCTGTGATGGTGGGGAGACTGACTCCCACAGACTTCTGTGCAGCCTTCACCACTCTTTGTAGAGCTTTCCTCTCTGCAACTGTGCAGCCTCCATGCCACACGTTGATGCTGGAGCACAGGACGCTCTCCACTGCACACCTGTAGAACGAGGTGAGGACTGAGCTTCTCAGACCAGCTCGTCTCAGCCGTCTGAGGAAGTAGAGTCTCTGATGACCTTTCTTGATCAGGCTGGTGGTGTTATTGCTCCAGCTGAGGTTATCATTCAAGTGTACACCCAGGTACTTGTAGCTGGAGACCACCTCCACCGCAGATCCACCTATATACAGTGGGGTGTGGGTGTGTTTGTTCCTTCTGAAGTCCACAATCATCTCCTTCGTCTTCTTCACATTCATGTGAAGGTTGTTCTCTTTGCACCAGCTCTCCAGATGTTCCACCTCCTGTCTGTAGCTGGATTCATCATTATCTGTGATGCATCCCACCACAGCTGTATCATCTGCAAACTTAACAATATGACAGCCTGGATGTGTGGCTGTACAATCATATGTGAGCAGAGTGAACAGAAGAGGGCTCAGCACACATCCTTGAGGAGAGCCAGTGCTGAGGGTGATGGTGGAGGAGGAGAAGTTGTGGATCTTCACGGACTGTGGTCTGTTTGTTAAGAAGTCTAGTACCCAGTTACAGATGGAGGGGCTTAGTCCAAGTGTGGATAGTTTGTCTATCAGAGTTTGGGGGATCATGGTGTTGAAAGCAGATGTGAAGTCCACAAAGAGCAGACGCACGTATGAGTCCTTCTGATCCAGGTGGGTGAGAGCAGTGTGGACCACAGAGGAGATGGCGTCCTCTGTTGATCGGTTCTCGCGGTATGCATATTGATGAGGGTCCTCGCTGATGTTGACGGTTGCATGCCAAGAAAGAGCACCACAGATGCCATCTTTGCTTTGAGGATGTTGATAGAGAAGTACAGAGAGGGTCAGAAAGAACTCCATTGTGTGTTTGTGGATTTAGAAAAAGCATATGACAGGGTGCCAAGAGAAGAGGTGTGGTATTGCATGAGGAAATCTGGAGTGGCAGATAAGTATGTTAGACTGGTACAGGACATGTATGAGGACAGCAGGACAGTGGTGAGATGTGCTGTGGGAGTGACAGATAGCTTCAAGGTGGAGGTGGGAGTGCATCAAGGATCGGCTCTGAGCCCCTTCTTGTTTGCTCTGGTGATGGACCGACTAACAGATGAGGTCAGGCAGGAATCCCCATGGACTATGATGTTTGCAGATGACATTGTGATCTGTGGTGAGAACAGGGAACAGGTGGAAGAGAACTTGGAGAGGTGGAGGTATGCACTTGAAAGAAGAGGAATGAAAGTCAGCCGTAGTAAGACAGAGTACATGTGTGTGAATGAGAGGGAGGCCAGTGGAACAGTGAGGCTACAAGGAGCAGAGGTCACAAAGGTGCAGGACTTCAAGTACTTGGGGTCCACTGTCCAGGAAAATGGGGAATGTGGTAAAGAGGTGAAGAAGAGAGTCCAGGCAGGATGGAGTGGATGGAGAAAAGTTTCAGGAGTGATTTGTGACAAAAAGGTGTCAGCAAAGGTCAAAGGAAAAGTTTACAAGACAGTGGTGAGACCAGCTATGTTGTATGGTCTGGAGACAGAGACATGGACAAAAAGACAGGAGACAGAGACATGGACAAAAAGACAGGAGAAAGAACTGGAAGTGGCAGAAATGAAGATGCTGAGGTTCTCCTTAGGAGTGACAAGGATGGATAAGATCAGGAATGAGATCATCAGAGGTACAGCACATGTTGAACAACTGGGAGATAAAGTTAGGACACACTGAGATGGTTTGGACATGTCCAGAGGAGGGACAGTGGTTTGGACATGTCCAGAGGAGGGACAGTGGGTATATTGGTAGAAGGATGTTAGAAATGCAGCTGCCAGGAAAAAGACAAAGAGGGAGACCAAAGAGGAGATATATGGATGCAGTTAGAGAGGACATGAAGGTAGTTGGAGTGAGGACAGAGGATGCAGAGGACAGAGTGAGGTGGAGGAGGATGACTCGCTGTGGCGACCCCTGAAAAGGGAAAAGCCGAAAGAAGAAGAAAGAAAGAAAGACACACAGCTTGCTCCCTCACTATTCATCCTTCAGTCCAAACAGTACTATACTGCCATCCAGTGGTCAAAAAAGGTACTACACAAAATTAACCAATATTTCTTCTTAAATTTGACAATAATTACTAATTATTGTTGAATTTCAAACAATAATATTGTTTGTCACAATAATTTTTGAGACAATTAATTGCCCAGCAAAATTTATTATCGTGACAGGTCTAGTTGTGCTCTATAAAAAAGTTCACTATTTCAGTTAGCTTGTGCTTGCTTAATATGAAATTCACTTGTGTCTTTATAGACCGATGCTTCATTGCAGAGTTAGCTAACTGTATAAAATAAAATATTCTGAAATTAACTGGCTATGCTGGAAAATGATGCTCGCTTTCATGTTAGGAAATAAGTCATTAAATGCAAGTTCCCAACAGTTTAACATTTTATATCCAGTCAGAAACGAGTCATTCAGAGTTAACTGCTACTTATTGCCCCCAATTATTGTTTAAAATGTTGACAAGCAAAACGGTAGATCGTGTTCTGCTTCAAGGAAGGATAAGCATTTCGTTTTTAAAGTTATTACTTGATATTTATTTGCCAGTTACAAAGAATATATTTGTCAAAGCTTAGCCATATGTAAGAATTCAGATCAGATTTTGATAATTTTTCAGAAAATTGAAGACATTGACAAAAACATCTTTGTACTACTTTTTTCTGAATTAACCAAGAAACTGCCATTTTAATTGATAAAGTAGTTGATTACACTCCATCCATCCATCCATCCATCATCCATCATCCATCATCCATCCATCCATCCATCCTCTTCACCCCCATCTCCTTTTTCAGCTTGCGGGCATCACACCTAGAGACAATTTAGAGTTACAATCAGTCTAACATGCATGTTTTTGGTCTGTGGGAGGAGACTGGAGTACCTGGAGAAAACCCATTGCATGTAGAGAACATGCAAACTCCACCCAGAAATGTCCCTGTCCGGGATTTGAACCAACAACCTTCCGACGAGAGGCAACCGGTCTAAAAGCTGAGCCACCGTGCCACCGTGATTACACTCCTTAAACAACCGTTTGCATAAAAAGACCTTATATCACTCAGTTGAGAAATAATTTGCTGAATGTAGAAAACAACATTTGCCTCCAGCACTTATCTATTTTACGAGTAGAGAAGCTGAACGTTTTGTGTAAAACAGTGGCTGAGATAAAAGCCTTCTTTTCCTCAGTGTGGCCCATGATGGAAACTGGAAGCCCACACTGTTTCTGTTAATCTGGTGTTTCTAAGAATAGAAACATTTGAAAAGTCTTCTCATTGCTTGTGTTTGCAGAGCCTGTACTTCGATGGGGAGTTTGCTCTGTAACGATGCGGCACATTCCTGTAAACTAGTTATTTCTTGCTTCTACCAGGATCATTATACAAAGTATAAATCCTACAGTTCTAGACCATTATCTCTTTTTTTAATACCAAACCCTGCATTCAGAGGCTGTTTTTGTGTGTTTGAGGATATGTGAGAGGATGAATTATTGATTCAGTGTAAATCCAATCTGCCCCGTGGCAGGTGTAGCATGTGTTGTGTGTTGTGTGTGTTCTTGTGTGTGTCAGACAGTGTCAGGGAGGAGGAGGGAGCAGTATTGTAATTAAAAGGTAGCACCGTCTGCAGCCGTGCCCACACACAGCTATAGGCTCAGCGTATACCTTATGTACACACAGCATATGATGACCATGGAGCTTGACTCTTTCTTTATGATTGACGCAGCTTGTGTTGGTTTTCTCTCCTTGTCCATTTCTGTTTATCTTTTTATACTCTGTTCTCTTCCTCCCACTAATTCGCGTTGCAGCAGTCTCATTGTGCAGCTCGCTGTCGAGCTGCTTGGAACTGGCCAGCGGTGCCATCCTATTGTGCCTGAGCTGTCACCTGAGCACAGGCTCCGGGTGAGACGGAGAGATGAGGAAACAAGAGGTAGATAAAGAAGAAAGGAGGAGGAATGAGGCAGCATGTAAGGGAGTGACGAAGGACTGTGTGCTTTTAGAAAACAGCTCGTGTAAAGGAAGGTTGACTATTTATTGGAATAAAACAACTGTAAACTTTCCAAGTAATTATTTCAATCTCAGTAAATGCTCATTTATTTAGTATACCTTACCCTATTTGCATTAGGGAGTCTTTGCTTTATGATTAACTAGCAGTAAAGGAATTAAATATTTAAAACATATCAGATGGTGAGCTCTAAATATATGATGAATACAGAGGAATGTGTTAAAACAGAAACTGTGGTTGAATCAGTACAAGCTCAGTGGACTGCTGTGGTAAAAATTCATTGGATTGGCAGTCTGAACCCTCTCTTCCCCCTGCATGAATCCGCCTTACTGTCTTATCTAAAAAAAAAAATGTGCCCAAGGCTTTTAATCTGAAAGGTGTTGATACAGGTAATCTGTTTCAAAACATCACTTTTTGGCATGAGTTTTTATTAAAGGAATACATTTAATGTTTTCAAGTGAGGTGCTATGAAAAGATTAAGAGCAATAATATCTTATCTAGTCCGGAAAGCTCTGAAAAGAATGAAGAAGGGGAAGGCAGTAGGACCTGATGACATACCAGTGGAGGTTTGGAAATGTCTTGGAGAGATGGCAGTGAGGTTTTTGACTCAAATATTTAATGGAATATTTGAGGGTGAGAAAATGCCTGAGGAATGGAGAAGAAGTGTGCTGGTTCCCATTTTTAAGAACAAGGGTGATGTACAGAGTTGTAGCAACTACAGGGGAATTAAGTTGATGAGCCACACAATGAAGATCTGGGAGAGAGTTGTGGAAGCAAGACTTAGACAAGATGTGACTATCTGTGAGCAGCAGTATGGTTTCATGCCAAGAAAGAGCACCACAGATGCATCTTTGCTTTGAGGATGTTGATAGAGAAGTACAGAGAGGGTCAGAAAGAACTCCATTGTGTGTTTGTGGATTTAGAAAAAGCATATGACAGGGTGCCAAGAGAGGAGGTGTGGTATTGCATGAGGAAATCTGGAGTGGCAGAAAAGTATGTTAGACTGGTACAGGACATGTATGAAGACAGCAGGACATGTATGAGGACAGCAGGACAGTGGTGAGATGTGCTGTAGGAGTGACAGATAGCTTCAAGGTGGAGGTGGGAGTGCATCAAGGATCGGCTCTGAGCCCCTTCTTGTTTGCTCTGGTGATGGACCGACTAACAGATGAGGTCAGGCAGGAATCCCCATGGACTATGATGTTTGCAGATGACATTGTGATCTGTGGTGAGAACAGGGAACAGGTGGAAGAGAACTTGGAGAGGTGGAGGTATTCACTTGAAAGAAGAGGAATGAAAGTCAGCCGTAGTAAGACAGAGTACATGTGTGTGAATGAGAGGGAGGAGGTGGAACAGTGAGGCTACAAGGAGCAGAGGTCACAAAGGTGCAGGACTTCAAGTACTTGGGGTCCACTGTCCAGGAAAATGGGGAATGTGGTAAAGAAGTGAAAAAGAGAGTCCAGGCAGGATGGAGTGGATGGAGAAAAGTTTCAGGAGTGATTTGTGACAAAAAGGTGTCAGCAAAGGTCAAAGGAAAAGTTTACAAGACAGTGGTGAGACCAGCTATGTTGTATGGTCTGGAGACAGAGACATGGACAAAAAGACAGGAGACAGAGACATGGACAAAAAGACAGGAGAAAGAACTGGAAGTAGCAGAAATGAAGATGCTGAGGTTCTCCTTAGGAGTGACAAGGATGGATAAGATCAGGAATGAGATCATCAGAGGTACAGCACATGTTGAACAACTGGGAGATAAAGTTAGGAGGCCAGACTGAGATGGTTTGGACATGTCCAGAGGAGGGACAGTGGGTATATTGGTAGAAGGATGTTAGAAATGCAGCTGCCAGGAAAAAGACACAGAAGAAGGCCAAAGAGGAGATATATGGATGCAGTTATGCCGGGTTCTCACCAAACGCTTTTCGCGCTTCAAAAAATCTCCTGACGCGCTGGGTTGGCTGCTTGCCAACAGATGTCTGTTCACATCGAACGCGTCTGATGACGCGCAGTTGGAGCAGCGTCTGGCTCCTTTTCCCGGTGGGGTTTGTTTTGTGTTTTTGTACACCGGGCAGATAAGATCAGCTGTTCGTGAGCCCCGTTACTACTTGAGTGGGTTTTCTACGAGCCAAACTGCAGCTCCGGAAGTCTTTGTTGAGATTAAAATGTTTTTTAATGTTTGGGGTGATCGTACGCTCGAGCGGACAGCGGCAACTGTAAAAATGCCAAGTTTCTTACCGGAGGCTCATTGGGTAAGTTTTAAAAGTCCAAAAAAAAGTCCCGTTGTTGTTGCGTCATCACATAGCAGAGGCTCTCCCGATTGGTTGCTGCGACGCGGCGAGCAGCAGAAACAGGTCAAATTGAGCTTCAACAGTCGCTGCTCGGAGGCGACGCGGGCGCGGAAAACACCTGCAGCTCACTGCCGCTCTGCTTGAACTGCTGCGGACGCGCCGCGTCACGCTGCGCCGCGCCAAGATGCTCGGCCACATAGACTTTCAATGTAAAGTGGCTGCTTCGGCTGCGCGAAAAGCGTTTGGTGAGAACCTGGCATTAGAGAGGACATGAAGGTAGTTGGAGTGAGGACAGAGGATGCAGAGGACAGAGTGAGGTGGAGGAGGATGACTCGCTGTGGCGACCCCTGAAGAGGGAAAAAAGAAGAAGAAGAAAGAAGAATATCTTATCTGTTCCACATAGCCCTATAAATGATCTCAACTTGGAGGAGTGGAGTTGAATTATGTCCTGCTACCGAAAAGCAAAGGCAGGTGATAATGTTGACGCCTGTGTGGGTGTGCATGTCCGTTATTATCTCATGAACCACAGATTTAATTGAAACTTTCAGAAAGGAATCATTAGGTGTACATCAACAACTGATTAACTTTTGGAGTCAGCCTGATTCAAGATGGCTGCCACAGCTAATCAACATTAGGAAACAGCTTTACAGATATAGAGCTACAACATGTACTGTGAGCATCTTGCTGCTGTTTGTGCTGGCAAAGAACAAAACATCATAGCAAATGTCATTAACCATGTAATTAAAAAGTGATGATAATGTAAAGGTGGATAAAGCAAGTCAAGTCAATTTATTGTCATTTGCACCGCATGTGGTACATGTGATGAAACGAGATTATGTACACAGGGTCCCAGTTACATCCAACAACAAAATGTAAGAGAAAAACAGTAATAACATCTAGAATTAACTAAGAAAAACATCAACTAGAAATACACTAAGCACTAATGTAATAGAAAACAAAATCATTACAAACAAACAGCCACATATAAGGTTGTAAGATATACGCTAAACACTAATGATAAACAATTTGGCGTATCAACAGCAGCCTGAACATGAGTCTGTGGTGAGCAGATGGGTATGAATGAATACAGCAGCATGATCAGCAGCACAGATAAATCACATATCACCATTTAGCGTGTCATTACAGTGATTATTCTTATCATTTATTTATTCATGAGTCTAACAGCCTCAGGGTAGAAGCTGTTCCTCAGTCTAGTGGTTCTACATTTGATGCTCCTTAACCTCTGTCCTGAGAGGAATGGGGCAAAGGGGGAGTGTGCTGGGTGAGTGAGGTCCTTCATGATGCAGGTGGCTCTCTTCCTGCATCTGGAGGTGTAAATGTCTGTGATGGTGGGGAGACTGACTCTAACATCTTCTGTGCAGCCTTCACCACTCTCTGCAGAAGCTTTTCTTTCTGCAGCTGTGCAGCCTCCATGCCACATGTTGATGCTGGAGCACAGGATGCTCTCCACTGCACACCTGTAGAAGGAGGTGAGAACTGGGCTGCTCAGACCAGCTCGTCTCAGCCGTCTGAGGAAGTAGAGTCTCTGATGCGTTTGTTCCTTCTGAAGTCCACGATCATCTCCTTCATCTTCTTCACATTGATGTGAAGGTTATTCTTCCTGCACAACTCTCCAGGTGTTCCACCTCCTGCCTGTAGCTGGACTCATCATTGTTTGTGATGCATCCAACTACTGCTGTATCATCTGCAAACTTTACAATGTGACAGCCTGGATGAAGAGGAGAAGAAGTTCTGGATCCTCACTGACTGAGGTCTTTTTGTTAAATAGAGGGGCTTCATCCTCGTGTTAATAGTTTGTTCATCAGAGTTTGAGGGATCATGGTGTTGAAGACAGATGTGAAGTCCACAAAGAACAAACGGATGCAGGAGTTCTTCTGATCCAGGTGGGTGAGAGGAGTGTGGACCACAGATGAGATGGCGTCCTCTGTTGATCGATTTTCACAGTAAACATATTGATGAGGGTCCTCGTTGATGTTGATGGTTGTTTTGATGTGGGTCGTGATGACCAGTTTTTTTTAAACATTTATCGACTATCGGGGTGAGGGCTACTGGCTGGTAGTCATTCAGACCAGTCACTGTAGAGCTCTTTGGGACTGGGATGATGGTGGCGGTCTTCAGGCATGTTGGAACTTTTGCCAGGGTGTCAGCCAGCACCTCGCAGAGCTGATCAGCACAGTTCTCCAGCACCTTCCCCTGGATGTTGTCTGGGCCAGTTGCTTTGTGAGGATTAATCCTCCTGAAGGTCTTCCTCACTTCTGCTGAGGTCATGCTGAGGAACTCCTGTTCACATGGTGAGGTGAGTCTGGTGCTGGGTGGTCTACTTGGGTCTTCAAAGCGGGCATGGAACCTGTTAAGAGCATCAGGCAGTGATGGTCCCTGGGGCGTTGTGCACCCCTGCAGTGTTCACGTGAACTGCTGTAAATGTTTTGAGACTGGAGTTGTTTTAAGGAGGCAGAAATCCACTTTAATCTGGGCCTAAGATAATTATTTTTCATAATTTTTCATTAGAAAGGTTCAGAATATATATGATAGATACCGTACATGATGTTCAAGAGTCATTTTATCACACGTGATGTCAAATAAAAGAGAACAGAGGAGTTCTTTGCTTGGATTCGAAAGAGATTTATCCAGAGTTATACACTATTCTAAATGTAATTCCAGTGTTTTTTTACCATCTTTTTAGTTGTTTGTACTTCTCATTTGTCCTGCTGTTAGCTCGAGGAATGATTGTGAACACGCACTGACACACACAGAACAGGACATTTATATTTCATTGCTCATATGTCAAACAGACACACAATCTGTGTACAAGCACAAACAACAGTGGATCCATGCTGTGGGGATGTTCACTGCACATTCTTTCTATATG
>JBBPBX010010541.1:12987-52817 GCA_038048925.1 Garcialebias charrua
AAACCATCAGACAAAAGCTACAAAGAGTTGGTGGATTTACTGCAGAGACATTACGTACCAAAGACAAACTTTATTGCAGAAAGGTGCAAGTTTCATGGAAGAAATCAAAAAGACAATGAAACAATCAGTGAGTATGTGGCTAGTTTAAGAAAATTAGCAGCAACCTGCAGATTTGGGACTTTCCTAGATGAAGCACTGCGTGATAGATTTGTCTGTGGAGTTAAGAGCAGTGAACTGAGAGACCGGCTGCTCAGCACGGCGCACACCAAAGAGTTGACGCTGCCGCTGGCGATAGAAATGGCGTATTCTTTTGAGGTAACTAAGGACAGTGCACAACAGTTTGCACAGAAAGCTTTCAAGGCTCATGTAGTGGAAACGAAGGTTACCACCAAATACCGTGAAGCTGAGAAAAATACAGCTACAGGGAAGGCCTGTTATCGCTGAAGTGGAAAAGGTCACAACCCGAATGACTTCCGTTTTAAAGAAAGCGAGTGCCATGTGTGTAAAAAGAAGGGACACATAGCTAAAGCCTGTCGCACACGTAAAGAAGGAGGTCGTTCGAGTACCATCAAAGGAACCATGCATCTGGAGGTTAAGAGGAAAATCAGCGCTCTCAAGCAGCAGGATGTCGGCGTTCTCAAGCAGCAGGATGTTGGCAGCTGGACCGTTCCACAGTGCCCGCCTGAAGGGATGCCTCAGCATGCAGATCCAGGAAACAGGCACGAGTTTAAAGGGGACCTAGATGACACCCAAATTCTGTCACATCCAGTCACAGAAGACAGAGCAGCCAGTGATGTTGTGGTTCAGTGCGAGATGAAAGCTGCACCAAACTCTGACATTGTTCCAGATCGGACCTTGGACAGTCACAATTTTGATCTGTTTGAGCTGAAAACAGGTAATGAGAACATTGTAAAACCTTATTATGTGTATGTCAGTGTAAATGGGTCAAGGGTGAAGATGGAATTAGACACTGGTGCCGCAGTGTCAGTGATATCTGAAAATCTGTATCAGCGCAGATTTAAATCAGTCAAACTTAGTCCAGCGAATTGTGTACTTAAGACGTACAGCCAAGAGTCATTACAGCTGATGGGCAAAATGGTGGCAAAAGTAAAATGTCAAGAAATTACAAAAAAACTAGAACTGCTAGTAGTAAAAGGAAGAGGCCCTGCTTTGATGGGTAGAGACTGGATTAGCCAGTTGAAGCTAGACTGGTCACAAGTAAATAGAGTGGCTCCAGAAACGGTGGAAGATGTATGTGCTCAGTACGCATCAGTTTTCAACCCTGAACTAGGCAAGTTGAAGGGTATTAAAGCTAAGCTACATGCACTGCACTAAAACCATAGATATACGGTAAGAGCTGATGTCGTATATCTCCGTATCCTTCACATATAAATATACTTATATTTCCGGATATTCCCGGAAATGGACCGCAATGATCCTTTAAAAATCCCAAAATCCCAAAATCCGGATACTTATCTTTGGCAGACCCTTGACAAATAACAGCCACATTTATTTTGGATCTGAACACAGATCTTTCCGTATATCTATGGTTTTAGTGCAGTGATGTGGCTCCAGAAGCCGTGCCAAAGTTCCATAAACCGAGAAATGTTCCATATGCATTGAGAGAGGCTGTGGAAAAGGAATTGACTAAATTGGAGGCGGAAGGAGTTATTTCACCCACTAGTTACAGTGAGTGGGCTGCCCCAATAGTTTGCATACCTAAAAAGGATGACAGTGTGAGGTTATGTGGAGACTACAAGGTCACAATCAATCCATGGTTAAACGTGGATCAGTACCCACTTCCAAAAACACAAGATCTGTTTGCTAAATTAGCAGGAGGTCAGAAATTTACCAAACTAGACTTATCCCAGGCTTACCAGCAAGTCCAGTTAGAGGAAAGCTCTAGGTGTTACCTGACTATAAACACTCACAAAGGGCTGTTTCAATATAACAGGTTACCTTATGGGGTTGCGAGTGCTCCCGCAATGTTCCAGAAAATAATGGATCAAGTACTTCAGGGCATGGATGGTGTTATCTGCTATCTTGATGATATTTTGATAACTGGTAAGGATGCAGAAAGCCACCTGACTAACCTAAAAGAGGTATTTAAGAGGCTCGAAAGTTACAACCTCAAGGTAAAACGAGAAAAATGTGAATTTATGCAAGACAGTGTTGCGTATTTAGGACATGTCATTGACGCCACCGGCATTCATCCTATGAAGGAAAAGACAACTGCCATTCAGAAGGCTCCAGTCCCAAGAAATGTAACTGAACTTAGGTCATTCTTGGCTCTGTTAAACTACTATGGGAAGTTTATACCAAACTTATCGACTCTGATACAGCCAATGACGGCATTGCTGCACAAAGAGGCAAACTGGGTTTGGTCAGAAAAATGTCAAAATGCTTTTGAAAATGCAAAGAAGGTTTTTCAATCTGACCAAATCTTAGTACATTTTGATGCAGAGCTACCAATTATCTTAGCATGTGATGCATCTCCTTATGGAGTTGGTGCTGTAATCAGTCACCACATGAAAGATGGAAGTGAAAGACCGATTGCATTTGCATCAAGAATGCTAACAAAGACAGAACAAAATTACTCACAGATCGAAAAAGAAGCACTTGGTTTAGTGTTTGGTGTTATGAAGTTTCATGACTACCTTTATGGAAGGAAATTTCTTTTAGTGACGGATCACAAACCATTGCTAAAAATATTGGGACCTAAAACGGGTGTGCCTACTCTAGCTGCTGCTAGATTGCAAAGGTGGGCCCTAATTCTAGCTGCATACAAGTACGAGATTCAGTACAAAAGATCTGAGCAACACAGTAATGCAGATGCATTATCAAGGTTACCAATGAAACCAAGTGGGGATGTGGTGTCAAACCCTGTTTACAAAGTATCTTACCTTGAAGAGTTACCTATCACTGCGAGGGATGTAGCCAAAGAAACAGAAAAAGATCCTGTGTTAAAGGTGGTGAAACAGTTGGTGTTGACTGGCTGGCCAAAACATGTACAGGATGAATTGCTGAAGCCATATTTTCAGAGACGTTTTGAGCTGACGGTTGAAGATGATTGTCTACTGTGGGGTTTACGAGTGGTGGTTCCCAAGAAATTAAGAGATCAGTTGATTTCTGAACTACATGAACACCACTGGGGAATAGTAAAAATGAAATCACTAGCCAGAAGTTTATTCTGGTGGCCAGCAGTAGATGAGTGCATTGAACAGGAAGTCAGTGAGTGTACCATCTGTCAAAAGCAGCGTAGTATGCCTTGTACTGCACCAGTGCATAAATGGAAATGGGCTGCTAGCCCTTGGGAGAGAATCCATCTTGATTTTGCAGAGGACCACAAGCAGATGTTTCTGGTAGTCATGGATGCTTATGCTAGATGGCCAGAGATTATTCCGATGAACACTACTACATCAGTGAAAACCATTGAAACATTGAGACATTTGTTTGCTGCTTATGGGTTACCAAAAGAAGTTGTAACTGATAACGGTCCTCAGTTTGTTTCACAAGAGTTTGAGTCATTCCTAAAAAAAAATGGAGTGCAGCACATCAAGTCACCAGCATACCATCCTGCCAGCAACGGATTAGCAGAGCGCTTAGTACAAAATCTTAAGAAGTCGCTAGCAAAGAATCGAGCCGTAGGTGGTATGACACTGGAGCACTGTGTTGCAAAGTTTCTTTTAGGGTACCGAAACACACCCCACACAACTACAGGGAAAACTCCTGCTGAGTTATTTCTAAAAAGACAGGTTCGAACAAGACTGTCACTGATCAGACCTCAGTTTTCTGAGAGAATGCAAAACCACACAGAACCATTTTTGTCACGTGTCAGAGTTTTCACAGTTGGTCAACCTGTATTGGTAAAAAATTACAGGGGAGGGGAGAAGTGGTTAAATGGAATTGTGCGGGAGGTCCTGGGTCCTGTAACGTACAGTGTGGAAGTGAATGGGAAGTGTGTTAAAAGACATGTAAATCAGATTTTGTGTGTAAAGGGAAATCCAGCTCACTTGACACAAACAGACACTTTTTGGAATGATGAGGATCTCAACACAACCAAAGGTGTGGATCAACAGATGGAAGAAAAAACTGTTGGGAATCAACCTATGGATGTGCCATCAACTTCAGTCGAAGGAAACACTCGTCCAGTCAGGAACCGGCGACCTCCTGATAGACTGAATTTGAAACTGCAACTGTAAAAAAAAAAAAAGAGTTTGTTTGTTGTTTGAAAGAAGAAAAAGTGTTTTCTCAATTGGAGAAGTATTGATTTTACAAGGGAGGAGCTGTGGTGTTCCAGACACACAAAAGAGTAACCTCTACATTAATGATTGTTACACAATGCTGTGATAAATATGTTTTGGTGTGGAGGCTGTTATTGTGGGTGTAATAACATGCCGTGCCTGGTATGGGCGTGCTTGCTGGGCTCCAGTGGGGTTCGACCCACAAAGAAGAGTGATGAGACGTTCACTGTCAGTTCGTGAATCTAAATAAATAGTTTTCCATGTGCTTCCTCCAGTTGTCTGCTTGAACATTATTTTATTATTCAACCTGTGTTAATACACAACACCCTGGACAAGTATCTAATCCATCACAGGGACACATAGAGACAAACGAGACAAACAACCATTCACTCTCACTCACACCTAGAGACAATTTAGAGTCACCAATCAGCCTAACATGCATGTTTTTGTTCTGTGGGAAGAAACCGGAGAACCCGGAGAAAACGCACAAATGCACGGAGAGAACATGCAAAATCCACCCAGAAAGGACCCCGGGCCGGGATTTGAACCAGTGTAACCTGCTCACTGAGAGGCAGCAGCTCCATCAACTGCACCACCGTCCTGCCATGCTGATTGTTTTGGTCAATCTGATTCAGACAACAATAAAATCAGTAAGGAAGAACTTATCTAATGTTAAAAAAACTACATTGTAGTTGGTTAGGAACTCTAGAAGGATTTTTATTTTCCTTCAGGAGGCCTCAAACATGAGATTTTTAGTTAAATTAAACAAAAGAACAATGATTTTAAAAGGGTCTCAAAGGGATGGGGAAAGGATGATTGACTAAATAAAATAAAAATAAAAACTACACATAGCAATCATTTTTGATGACTGATTTTATTGAACATTTTTTACATTTAACAGTAATTTGTTTTTACACATGAGAATATGCTCCTTGTGAAAAAAACACAACATAGTTTAAAGAAGCAAAATGTTAGCATAAATAGATGAATAAATTATTGATGTAGCACTTTTTCTGTCTAGATTCTATAAAACATTTTTGCAATATTATCACTCACACGCTCACACAGCATAAAAATATATATTTGTACAGTTTTTGCTCTCATTCACACAACACAAATACACAATTTAAAATATTACAGCCAATATTTCATCTTTTTTTTTTACTTGCTTGAATAGTGTAAAATATAGACAAAAATACCTATTTTATACATCAGAACATGTAAAAATACTGAAAATGTTTCAACTGCAATGTTTGTAAAACACATGTCATGAACATGAAACACAGACTGATTATTCAGCAATAAGATCATTTTGACTTGAATCCTGTTTTTACAATGATGTTTGTTGCTTTGTCCATGGTAACTTTTTGTGTTTGTTCATTGAAGTTGTGAGAGAAGAGCGCTGCAGTCGTCCAGTGTGTCCAGCTCGTCCACTGCTTCAATCAGACGTTCAACCTTCTCTGGTGGAAGCACCACGCCTGCATTGTTTCTGAACTTCTTCCTCAGGCTCTCATTGGTCAGTGGGTTGCGCCAGTGACCATAGAAGGTGTCACAGCGCCCCTTTAGAATGTCTCCTCCAGCTAGAGTGACCTGGACTTCACCGTACATACGGTTGAAGTTAGCAGGGTTGTCCTGAGGATGCTCCAGGCGGACGCGGCTCAGCAGGGCGTGCAGCTCGGGGCGCCTCATGGCAGCTGGGCTGAAGGACTGAACGGTCACCTCACCGTCCAGGAGAGCACTACAGGCGTTAAACTGGAAGGAGTGGCGTGCCTCGTGCTCCGACTCTGGAAAAGGCCTGTTGATGTATTTAGACAGAGGGACTCTGAGCAGGATGTCCTGGACCTGATCAGGGGAGACCTTTCCTGGATCTACTCCAACAAGAAGCTTGTGGACCGAGGCTGCAGCATCTGCCACCCAGTGCATCCCCAGATGGGCAGGGAAGCGCTTAAAACCCATGTCCTGCTCCTCTAGGAGGAACACATGACCATCATCACTGGTCAGTTTTAAAGCTTGTGGGACATAATCTTCATAAAATGCATTAAAGCCCGCCACTCCTGCTACAGCATCCAAGACCAGAGGACTGGCCTCTAGGCCTCGGGAGGCCAGCAGAGCAGCTTCCAGCCCCAAACGGGAAGCGTTGCCAATATGAAGGGGTTTGGACTGAGTGGCAGCGTTCGCCATCGGAGCTCCAGCTAGAGAAGCAGCTATAGCCAGGGCATGACTGCACTGAGACGGATCCAAGGACAAGAGGCGAGCACAAGCTGCTGCACTTCCCATAGGACCCACCACCGTGGGGGGGTGGAACCTGACCAAACAAACACAAAGACACTTCAATATTTACTGCACACACATCACAATATTGCTCTAAACTTCATGTTATGAATGAAAAACTAGTTTTAAGGTCGATTAGACAAAAGTTTTGAGGCTTGTTGTAGTATGACTCTGTGCAACTAATTCCCTAAAAAAAATCTGTTTTACTCAATTATTAAAGTGCAATGTAGAAATCTGCAGTTTCTACTGGACATAAAAAAGACTGATCAAAAGACTCATGTTACAAATAATCCATCCATGGTTCAACTACATTTAGACTGAAATATAATGCTCCTCTTCTCCAAGACACTGACCTCTTGGGGATGTTGTGCGCCTCATTAGAGAATCTCAGTAGACGACCCTGGATCTCGATGCCGACATTGAAGGCCAGTAAGAAGTCCAGGCCACTTGGTTTACTGTTAGCTGGCATCATGTCACTGAGAGCTAACACGGCAGGAAGGACGGCTCCTGAAGGATGAGTGGCTGGGTGCCACGTGTCATCAAAGTCCATGGAATGTGTCTGCAGCAAAATAACAGATTTGAGTTGAATAGTTTGAAATTAGACAAACATATTGCATTGATACATATTTGTTTATAATTTTTATTGATAATATTTATTGATTAGTTAAACATTATTTAACAAGGTATATCCCACTGAGATCACAGATCTCTGTTGCAAGGGAGGCCTGCACCTGAAGGCATCCTAACATGCATGTTATTGTTCTGTGGAAGAAAACTGATGCAAGCACAAGAAGATCATGCAAACTCCATCCAGAAAGACCCCAGGTCTAACTGGGGATTGATCCCAGCACCTACTTGCTGTGAGGCAACAGTGCTAACCACTGAGCTGTCATGCTGCTGTGTTAGCATGATTTAATGTCCTATTCTTGTTTAAAAAGGAAGGTAGATTATTTGTGATATTGGCTAATTATTTAAATACTTACTGCTACTCCATTGACAAAAGCTGCCAGTGTTGGTGAGAGCCTGGTGTCTCTGCGTCCGTACACAGAGCTGATGTGATCAGGGCCATACATGAGCTGAAATTAAATATACAATAACTTAAAACTTAAAAATCATGAGATTTTCAGGAAAACAAAACTATTTATTACCACTACCGTATATCAGCTTATTGTTCTATGTATCTTCTTTAAAGACATAATTATTACATTTAATACACTGGGATTGTGGAAGAGACTTGTAAAGAAATGGAAATGTGGCTTGAGCCTGATTCAGTTCCTGATGTACAGTAAATCTGTACATGTCATATTGTCCTTATACTGATGAATATCTCAAGAACAATTTAATTTGTGGCCTACACTATATGAACAAAGTCAGTTTTAACTATTTTCTGTTTTGGACTAAGCATAAGCATTATGAAGAAAATTGCTGCATTTGTTTTCTTGTTTTTTATTATTTCCACTAAACAATGGTACTGTGTAATCTGAATTAGTTTTAAACAGCCTAAGCTATATTAATATATTTGGTAAATGATAATATTTTTCACTGTCTCACCTGGCAGTACTGAAGTGCCAATTCAAACACTTCGGATGTGCTGCCAATCAAACCAACTCCAATGCTGTCTAACACCATCCTTTTACTGCGGTGGACAACGACAGAAGACAAGTGCTGGGGCTTCACCCCACTGATGAACTTCCCAAAGCTTGCAGTGACTGTGTCCTCCGGGGCTGGCTGCGTCAAGACTGCTAAATAAAAAGAGCAGAGGACAAATAATTGAGATGAGTTTTATCTGTAGTTTGACTGAGTAAAATGACAAAAGATGTGTTTAACAAAATTTATGAAGTAAAAAACATTTGATTTGGTGTGTAGCTTGGACAAAAAGTCAAATGTGTAATGTGTGTAACGTGTCTTTAAACAAGTTGACAAAACAAAGTCAAGCTGACCTGAAGGTGAGAGAGAGGAAAAATAATTTATAAGAACTTACCTTCTACAGCAGAATTATGAATTCTCCTGACAGCCACGATTGATTTAAGAGATTTCTGTGGAGGAAATTATGATGAATTTATAATGTATGTAAAACATACATTTTGAAACATCCCAGTAAGGATCTGTTTTACGATTAAACATTTTGGAGACATTAGCCTGGGCATTCAGGATAGTCTAGTTCTGCTCTGCATTTTCTGAAATGTATTGGATCTGATTAAAATTTTTAACAGTAAAAGATAGATTTTTAAAAAATACAATACGTTTTTTTCACATTTAAAGGGCAATCTTTGTCATAAGAACAAAAGCATAGCCATTCAAATTTAAAGGAAATCAAAATTTGTCACTAGCATATAGTTAAACTTTTTGATATATTTCCAGGTTCTTTTTCTCCGTATTTTCCTCCAGCTGCTAAAACTTAAAATGACAAAGTAGAATACAAAGTTTTCAATCTACTTTTTATTTATTTTTTATAACAGTCTAAAATCCCAGCCTTGACAAAGCATGGCATGTCTTGTAATAGTTTTGTTCTTTAATTACTTCAAAACTTTGCAAACTTCAAATGAAAATTAAACATTTCAGGGCTGGGCTTAGTCCAGAGTGTTTCAAACAGCTTAACAACACCTCTGGCTGTTTTTGTGAAGTAAAAAGTCTGAGTGTCTCAGAGAACAATGACATTGTTGTAACAAAAGTCTGTGTACAGCTGAAGAGAGTAGAGAGGTTTTCCACTAACATGTGCTTCACCATGTTTAATAAAAGTTCAGTTTATTTAAAAAATAATAAGAAAAAACTCTAAATGTACTTTTGTTTTATAATCAATTCAGAAAGATGTTTAAAAACTAGAATTTAGGTCATGTAAGATAATTAGCAGGAAGTTCAATTTACAAACATAAGACAGAACAATGTATTTACATGTAAATAGAATGATTTTTACCTGGAGCTTAAACATGATGTCTTGTGTTCCTTCTCTTGCTTCTCTCTCTTCAGTGTCTCTCTTCTCTCTGTTGTCTCTCAGTGGAGTTTCTGAATGATGCTGCTTTGAGATCCAGAGGGTGAGGACCTTAAATAGCCCAGGTGATGTTACCTGGCCTGTCAGGAACAAGGAAGGAAGTGTTAAGAAACACATGTTTGAAATGTCCATGTTATTCATCATAAAAACATCACAGTGATGTAATATGATCCGGTGATGCTGGTTAGTTCAGTTTTTAAATAACCTCCTCTTCTCTATATAACCAAGTCTTTTCTTCAGGGTAAACCAGCATCCTTCCTTCGAAGCAACTCACCACTTCATCTTTTGAGCATCTTCATCAAGTAAGGCTTTATTTTTAAATTGTTATATTTTAACACAGGTTTTTAAAAAAACTTTTTGCATTTGAGTCTGCAAGAAAAATTTTATCATTGAAAATTAAACTTAAAGTTTCATACCTACACTGTAATTATTGGTGTTTTAAACAATTGTGAGACTTGTAGGAAAGTCATTTTTGTTCAAGTTTTGCATTTTTTTTATACTAAGAAATATAATGTTAATATTTTAAATTAAAATAATTTATTGTTTTGGTGACTGCTTGAGATTTGATTGTAAACTAATGAGTCAACTAACTACTTAAAGACAGTTGAATTAGTAAATTAGTTGTATTTTCCTCTTGCAGTAATTTAATTTTTCTCTCATGAAAAGAGGAAACTTTTTAGACTTGTAGAACTATTGAGGTTGTAAATTTTATACTGAAATAACTTGAAATTATTAATCTTAAATAATGTGTTTATTAAAACCTTTTCTAAAACAGCACACTTTCTTACATTTGTTGAAAGTCAAAATGTTCAATCAAAATATGTTTTTTCTCTTCAGTGTCAATTATTTTTTACATTTTTGATTACTTTATGTTTTTGGGGTTTATAAATGGCTTGATAAATAAAAAACTGAACTTTTTTTATGTATTGTGACATTATAGCCCAACAGAGAAAAGCCAGTGATTTTTATATTCTCTGCAATATCTTTCATCAGAACTGTGTATCAACAAAAAAGCAACTACAAAAGCATCATGGCAGCTTCAGATGAGTTTCCTGTCAGTTTCTATGGAGAACCTGGAGTGTTGGGCTTGTTATCAAATGGGATCAGTGCATTCCTTGTTCTTCTACCAAACTTCAACACAGCTCGAACTGGAAATCAACCAGCTGGAGTGGAAATCATACTGGCAGGTAAAACATGACATCAACTATCAAGACATATACCTGTAAAACATTTAAAAAAGGTCATACACCAGTTTACAATGGTGTTCATCTCATCCTGACTGGTGGAATATGTTAACTGGTGGCTGGACTGATTTATTTTCATAAATACGATCACCTGAGTGTCACTGCCTTGGGACCTCCTTGTTTAATGTTCTCCTGCTCGGGACTCCCAACTCAACAAAAACCCAGAGCTCAGGTCAAGAGAACAAGAACTCAAAATATACAGAGCCCATGGCCTTAAGTTTCTTCTGTGACTCCATTCATCTTTGCTTTCTACAGCTTTGGGTACATGAAATCATTTGGTTTAGGAGTTGCATGAATAACAATCATCTCAGTTGTCTAGTTCCTCTCCACCTACTTTGCCCATTTGCACCAAGATTGTCATCACACAATAAAGTTTGTATTTCATTCCACATATTAGCTGATCACAGCTTGGGATGAGTTTATGGCATCTGCTCTATAACACCTAATGACAAATAAGTTCTTTCTTCTCGCCTGTGGAACTCCCTCCCTGATGACCTGAGAGCTCCACAGTCACTGGTTGACTTTAAAAGCGGCATTAAGACTTTTCTTTTTAAGCAAGCCTATTCTGCTTTCACATGATTTTATCTTTGATCTTAGCTGATATCTTTATTGATTTTACTTGATTTTATCACTTGTTTTATTTTATTTATTTTTTAAGCAAGCCTAAATCTACATGATTTTATCTTTGATCTTAGTCGATATTATTGTTGATTTTATTTGATTTTATCACTTGTTTTATTTTTTATCTTTACCTTGTTACACATTGTAGCACTTTGAGATTTTTATTAATGAAAAGTGCATTACAAATTGAATTCATTATTATTATTATTATTATTATTATTAATTCTAGAAGTTTGTGTCCATTAAACAGAAGATGCATACCATTATGTGTCCATCTTTTGCAGTGGCCATGCTTGTTCTGGTTTCAGTCACTTGTATATCTGGAACTTTGTCTTCACTGCTGAAATGCATCTTCTCACAGAAAATGCTACGAGTGGACCTTCCAATCCTAAAGGTAACAAATAAAACAACTAAAGTAGTTTGTCTTTTTAATTCAAACTAATGTGTAGTTTAATACATTTTGTTTTTCTTTTTTGTCTAATTTCTGACTTATTTTAGGAAAATGTTAAGCAGGAAACATCTGAAGAGCCACCCTGTCCAGTGGCCAGCTCCCGTCTCACCAGTGGTCTCCACAAGATTGCTGGACAACTCAAAGAGGGGGGAGTATGTGGTATTCCCACAGATACTGTGTATGCTTTGGCTGCTTCCTGCAAGAATCCCCAGGCAATAGAGAAAATCTACAACATTAAAGTAAGAAAGATAAACATGGTTTCAGTCAAATAAATTTGTAAATTCCTCTTTATATATATTTAATGTAACAGTCATTGTCTTCTTAAATGTGTTCATCTCCAGGACAGACCAGCAGAGAAGCCTATATGCATTTGCATTTCCAGTGTGGAACAGCTGGTAGCAGCCAAGCCTCCTTTCAGTCCTCTGCTGTGGGAGTTTATGAGGAACGTGTATCCAGGAGGCATCAGCTGCATCGTCAGCAAAGGAGACTGGCTCTTCCAACTTGGTAAGGGTTCTACCAAGGCTCTTGTTGAACTTCCAAAACTTGCCACCTAAAATAAGGAGTAATCTACAAGAAGTGTAAAGAACTAGTAACAAAGGTCCTCACAGTATTCACCTCCATTTTTATTCCTGTCTTGTGCAGGTGTTGGACCAGCGATTGACCGTGTTGGTACCAGAGACAGCATCATGATCCGTGTCCCTGACCACACGGTGACTTGTCACTTATGTGACATCACAGGACCTCTTGCGATCACATCGGCCAATCCCAGTGGAGAATCAGACAGTACCCACCACAGCATGGTCATCAAGTAAGAGTCTGTTGTTCAAGGAGGCAGTGGAAGGATTTACTTTGGGTTTCTAAGAAGATCAAAGTTTTAACTTCTTCTCACATAAAATGCTTCCTTAGTAGTTTAAGTTTTCTTCAAAATATTTTATAGGTATTCATGAAGTATGTAATTTAAATTATTTTTGGTGAGATCAAGCTTTGTGATCCACTTTTAAGCCCTTTGTGTACAACTTTTGTTTTCCTGTTTGCAACTCAAAGTTTAAACTGTCTATAAATTGTGTTTTACTACAGCCGTCTGGGCCACAAGATCCAAGGAGTTCTGTGTGATGGAGACTCAAATGAAAGTGTTGCTTCAACTGTGGTCAACTGCCTGAAGATAGATGAAGGTAAAACTTTAAAAAGTCTGATGAGTTTTTTCTTTTCAATATGTTTATCTCTTATCCGTTTTTCTCATTAAAAATAATATTTTTATTTATTTTCACAGGGACCATTACCATCATCAGGGAAGGTTGTGTTCCTGCTGCAAAAGTTCACCAGATCTTTGACAGAGTTAAAAGCACTATGCTGTGATTTTTATGACTTGTTCCCTGAAAGGGTTCTGAGTAAATGTTCAGGTGAAGTTATTTATTTATTTATTATTTCATCTTGTAAACTTTAAGTTATTTACTGTAAAGTCGTGTTTGGCTCTTTTTGCTGATGTTTTATGGTTGTCAAGAGTATTTGTGATATTTTAAGTTTGTTTATGATATATATGTGTAAAAAAAAAAGAAAAAAAAAGAAAAAAAATGTTTCTGATTACTGGGTTTTCATTATATATATTCATCAATAAATATGAGCAAATAAGTTATTTATGTTTATCTTGAGTGAGAAAATAATGTAACATCACACTTCTGTTCTTTCTGAGATTAAAATATTTTGACAGATTTTAATTAGAACAAATGTTTTTGTATCTGCACTAACTTATATTTACAGTACATTTTAAATTATGAATGAAGTGTCATAAAAAGAAAATGATGGATTAAAGATGATCATCAAAGTTCTGTTTTCTTTTGACATGAATCAAATTAAAAATAATACTGTACTGATGGTGCTTTCAGTTGCTGCTTTGGGCAGAATAAAATATACATAATTAAATTTTAGGCACAGTCTTGTCTGCAATATTTTTGACGTTATTATGTGAATGAACCTTGAATTTTTTTTAAGGAATTTTAACAAATTTATGAAAGATAGATGTCCTTTCCTGGTATCTCTTTATTATTAAAGGGGACCACACATGCAAAATTCACTTTTTAATGTTTTTTTACTAAACTTTGGGTATTTACTTCATAAAAAAACAGTCCTTGTGCCAAAAAAATGCACCCAGTGGTTTATTTACTCTAAGTAGATTTATTTATTTTTGATAAATACACCAGGATTCACACTTCCTGCATTTATTGACGTCACAAGCCGCCAGCCAATCAGATCAAACCTGAGTCCAGCCCCTCACCTAGCAACCCCTGGTTAGGCTCAACCCACTTCTGTATTAAACACATGACTGTTGTTTTTCATGATTTCATCTCATCTTTTGTTTATATGTTCTTAATTTCATGTGTACAGCACTTTGTTGCAGCTGTGTTTTTTTAAATGGCTTTATAAATAAAGTATAATTGTTATTTTTATGTTTTAGTTCAATTTTTAGTGTATTTGCGATCGCTGCCAACGCGCAGCCGGCAAAAATTAAACGAGCGGACCACAGGCGGAAGGACCGGGTTCGACGGGACCCTCTTCCGGCGCGATGGAGCGGAGCTTCAACTGTACAGCCTTGCAGCAGCCTCGCAGCAGGCTCGCAGCAAGAGGACCTTCTCCTTACAGATTAATTTACGGGAGACACTTGGTGAACTTTGTGTTGTCTTCACTGGAACAGCGATAACTCCCAAAATCTCATCGCGTGCAACGAGCGGAGCTGGCGAAAACCGGAAGAGGAACAAGCTAACATTAGCTTCGGATTCGGGTGGTCTAATGCTAAAAGGAGCAGCAAACTGCGGCGCGCTCAGACGGGTTTCGGTAAGTTATCTTAAGCTAACACTAACAGTAAGTCAAATGAGTAATAAAAAAAGAGCTAATTTTAAAACAACAACACATTACAGATACTGGCTGTTACAGAGGGCGTGAACAGATCGTTGAAGGGCGTGGACTTCAAGAAACCGGTCGTTCAAAACGAAAGTTAAAAATGGCAGAATTAAAAAGGGTATAATTGATTATCTAATAATTATTTTGTGCATTAAATTGAAGGAATAGGGTCTGGATATCCCACAGAAATACCATAAAAATTTAAAAAATACATCTGAGGTCCCCTTTAAGTATTTTTTTTATTTTTTTATTTTTTTTCTTCTTTTGGCTTCTCCCTTCGTCATGGGGTCGCCACAGTGAACTAAGTCACACGGAGACTTGGCAATTGTTTATACCCCTGATGCACTTCCTGACACAACCACTGAGCCACCACAGCTCTCTGTGTGGAGCAGAGAGCCTCCATCCAAGGTGCACGGGGAAGCAGATGGTGGGGGTTAATGGTCTTGCCAGAGTGGGGCAAATGAGGGTGGAGACAGGTGTGACTGCTTCAATTATCCTACCCACATTTTTTGATGTTGTCAACACTTGAACCGGTGATGTTCTGATCACAATCTCACCTTCTTTAACCTCTGCACCATTCTTTATTATAAAGTATAAAAATATACAAATAGAGAATAGTAGCCACAGGAAAAGACAGCAGTGTTGTGTTCACAATCATCAGTTTAAAACCACATCACAGAGAACAGGAGTGTCGATCAAGAACACATTAAATGTAGAAATAACTTTAATGTTTTATTGGTGTCAACTAAAGACACAATCAGACAAACAGAAAAAAAGTGAATGTCTCCTGTTCATGTTCAGTATAAAAGGTCACAAGGTCAAGGTGAAGCTGAAGAAAAGTTTATAAAGTGAGGCTAAACCTTGCTGGCATGAATCTTCTGACCAGTTTGAACAAAGAAAAACAACTCTTGAGGATGATCCAAAGTTGAATTTTGAACATTATCAGTTTGTAAACAGGTGGTCCTTTATTATTTCATTGTGATTCTGTTTATGGAAGAAAAAAAGAGTTTTAATTAGAGAAGCCAGAAAAAATGAAATCAAACTAGAGTTTTAGCTTTTTTTGGTCAAATTTTGACAGTTTTGTCACACAACATGACAAGATCAAGTGTTTAATCCTGTTAGTGCTCAGAGAATGTCTTTGGAATCACTCACAGCTACTACCACATCAAATTTTAGCTCAGCATCTGGACAAGCCTTAAAACCATTTTTTGTTGATTAGTTGTAGCAGCCATTTTGAACTGTGTTGTCTTCAAAAGTGAATCAGTTGTACATCCAGTAATTACTTTATGAGACATTCATTAAAATCTGTCCGGTGGTTTATTAGATATTTTGCTAACAAAGACATTGAAATTTAATATTTAATGACAAAGTTTTAAAACAGTTTTAACACTGTTGGTTAGTGCTGAGGGAATGACTCTCAGCTACTGACTCAACAAATTTTGAATCAATATTTGTAAAATTGATCGTCTTAGTCATTTTTATGTTCGTTAAAGTCACTTAGCTGTGACGGTTGTCTTGAAAGAAGTTGACTCAGAGTTAATCTGTTTTTAATCAGTTAATCAATTTCTGTGAATTTACAAAAAAAAATAGATAATTTTCTAAATAGACATATGTTTATGAGTTTTTACCAGACGCTCCAGTTTTCCATCACAGTACAACAACTTTCACATCAACTTCATTGAAGATCTTTAGGTGTTAATGTGTTCATGTATGGACTCGCACCTCTGTACATCTCAGAACTTTTGAAAGTCCATCAGCCCAGCAGAGCTTTACGATCTGCCAGTCAACACCTGCTGGAGGTGCCTCGCTCAAGGTACAAACAATGGGGAGACCGGTCCTTTTCTGTTGCCGGCCCAAAAGCCTGGAACAGTCTCCCCCTTGAGCTGCGTGCCACCTCTGATCTGACTCTGTTCAAAACCAGACTGAAGACCCACTTGTTCAAAAAAGCTTTCAGTGTGTAACTTTTATTACTTTTGGTATTTTAGTATGTAGCATTTTTATTTCCATTGCCTCCTTTTATTGCTGTTGCTTTTATTCTATTTTCACTGATTTATTGTACCGGTTTTTATAATTTCTGTCCTGTTAAGCACCTTGGTCAATGCAAGGCATTGTAGGAAGGCGCTATACAAATAAAGTTTATTATTATATTATTATGTAGGGCTGTGAGTTTCTGTGGTGACAGTAAGGAACTGATCATCAATCCAGGATGTGACGTGACGTTTGACTACTGACTGCTGGAAAAACTTCTGCAACACTGAACAGGTTTAAACATTTACAAAAGATGAGTGAGAGAGATGTTATCTATTGTAAATCAGTGCTGTTGGGGTTTTCCTTACATTTCACGTCATCCATGCTTTAAACCTACACAGCACAGATGATGTAAGACATTTTTCAAAAAACAATCAATGATACAAACCTTTAACTTAACTGAAACTATCCTTCATGCAGGCTGAACAATTGGCCTAGAGGAAAGAACTTTACGTCTTTGTTCATAAGGAAGTACTTAAACTGACGTCACATACTGAAGATATTTCCCTTTTTTCTGTATACTTAAAAAGTTAAAAAAGAAAACATCTAAAACATGTTCAACTTTAATATTTTACTTTAAATTACCGTACATTCTTTCAAAAGATCACTACAAAATAAAATAGAATAAAAAATACCAAACATGAACTCCGACTATCATCCAGTTTGTAAAAAAAAACACTGCATAAGATTAAATAAAATGCATTGTATATTTTCTAAAGTTATGAAGATATTGTCTCCTCTCACTGAACTTTAACCCTCCTGTTATGTTCGTTTCTGATGTACATCAATAATGTTCGTGGGTCAATATGACCCGGGGAGTGTTTAATCATGTAATAGTGTCAGAAACCCAAAAAATCCTCCAAAACATTTTTGTATCTGATTATTAACTCCAATACTAACCATATCAGTCAATATTTGTGCAATGATGTTTTTTGTATTTCTCATAAATAAAGGATAATGACGACGACTAACTCATTTGGACATAAAATATGTGATTTACATTTTTTATGTTTGCTGAAAAAACCTACACACAAAAAAACAATAATTATCCTTGAAATTGATTTTTGTAAAAAAATATATATTACATTTAAAAAAAATTCAAAGGGTGATCTTTATAATTGAACTTGAGACACATACAGTATACTGTTCTGGGTCAAATTGACCCGCTCATTAAAATCAAGACAAATGAGGCATGAAGATTTGTATTGAAAGGAAACTTTATACAACCACTGTTTTTGAACCAGAAATGAACAAAACAACAAAATAAGATCTTAGGAACACTAGATGGACCACTGAATTTCACCATTTTTTGACATGTATGTCTTGCTTGGAGAAACATGAATATCACTTTCATCAGTTGGTTCATAATCAGAATCACCAGACTCAGAACAGACCTCAATACTGTCTTCAGCTTCAGACACCTCCTCTACTATTTCATTGTCATGATCAATGAGAAGATCCAGCACTTCCAGGGCTGTAAACTTTTTTTTCCTGCTGCTCATTTCCTGACCTTTGACAGTGACAATATCACATGTACCTTCAGTGTGTAATGTTTAGGACTCCCTTGCAGAGAGTATATATGCTCTCCCACCCCTCCCCTTCTGCTGAGTGTCCACTCAGTGTGGGTGGAGTTTTTCCACGGGAACAGAAAAGGTTCCCGTCAAAAGTTGTATAAACACCTGCTTTCTCACAGTTTCCTTGTGAAGTAAAGAGAATAGTGAGAAAGTGGGTTTGTGTGCATGCATGTGTGCATGTGTGTGGTGTGTGCGTGCGCACATGTGTGTGTGTGTGTGTGTGTGTGTATGTGTGTGTGTGTGTGTGTGTGTGTGTGTAGTGAAATATGTCTCATAGTTTCAAGGAAACAAATAGAATTGGATTTTTTTTACCCTTTTTACCCTTCAATTTGACTGCCGGGTCAAATTGACCCGAACAGTATCGATGTAACAAGTAGACGCAGGGGGTGGTACAAATGTGTAAAGTGAATCATTTTCAATTTATATGTTGATTGGAACTATTAGGACAAATAGAAAAAGTTTCATGCAGAAAAAATATTTTTAACTATTTTTAAAAAAATATTCAACTTTAAAACGGGTCAATTTGACCCGCAACATAACAGGAGGGTTAAATGAAAATAAATGCAAATATAAAAAAATAAAGAACTTGTATGGGTTTAAAAAAAGGTTACTCTAATGCCATACCAGGCTGCTAGTGATGATAATAAAGTTTATTATAAATAAGCAACACAAGATGCTGACGGGTCAGCTAACTTACTTTAGGGAGAACATGGAGGGAGACAGATCCCAACATCTATAGGAAGAACAATCCATAGAAAATTACAAAACACAATATTAATAGGATATTAGTAATAAATAGAGAAACTAATGAGGATGAACAACAATCACCTGTGGTTATTGGGATTGGACACAAGTGAAACAGAAGATGAACACCAGGAGGAGGAACACTGAGGGGTGAATGAAACAGGAGGAAACAGACAAGACAGGACAAAAACTCAGAAACCCCACAGTACCCCTCACTCAAGGGAATGGCCCCTGAAAAACCCAAGTAGAGATCTACATCTAACTTGGGTGGGTGAAGTAAAAAACATTATGGAGGGCACACAGGGAAACACAAGGACCAAAACACGAATAAAGAACTAGCAGGTAGGAAACTGGGCAACATAAATACAAAAGGAACACAGAAACTCAAACCCCAGAGTTAAGGTGGACGGCCAAGAGACCATCCAAAGCAGGACAGATGTCCAGGCAGGAAGCCCAGTGACTGTCCTGAATGTGGCAGAAGATCAGGGGGTGGCCAGTAATCCATCCAGAACATGGCAAGATATCTGACCAGTGGCCAGGAGACCATCCATCTTCAGGCAAGAGTTCTAGTAGATTGTCCATTCATGGGCAGAAGTGGCGTTCACCTGAACCCTCTTTGACTCAGGCAAAGGTTAGGTGAGGAGACCACCAGAGAGGACACATCAGCAGGTGAGGAGGCCACTGGAGACTGCAGCTGCAGGCAAAGAGACCTCTGGAGAGACAGTGGCTGCAAGCCATCAAGCAATGAGAGCCACAGCAGGTGAATCAGTGATGAAAGCCACAGGTGATGGTGGGTACATCTATTACAGTACATTTACTTAGACCCACATGAAGTGTAATGATTATGGTTTGTTTTCAACAAATTAGATGAGTTAACAGAATATTGAATAAGCATAATAGCTGTGTGAGCAAGAATTTATAAAATTGTAAATGATCCCGGAAGTATCATTTATTAAAACGGTTGAAATAGCTGGTAAAATATGATGACAACATTTATGAATAGTTATCAAAGTTTCTGTACAGATATGGTTTTGAAAATAAATACATTGGACACCAAGGGAAGAATGGCCCCAACACAATCTTGCAAACAACAACCAATAGATATCAATGTGGAGAAAAACTCTGAAGAAGAAACACTTTTATAAATCAACAGATACACTTTTATGTACATCTACAACTTATTACATATTTTTGTCTATGACTCAGTGTTACAGATATTGAGGTAAAATATGGGGTGGTAGTAGCAAAGAGTCACACCTAATACTCCAAAAATTCTCAGTCGGGTAATCTGGACAGTTTCTTTTTTATAGAAACGTTTCACACTCCATCCGGAGAGCCTCATCAGTCAGAGTAGTTCCAGTAAACTGTTTCCCCACCAAGCAGTAAACACCTTAAGTGGACCAACCAGTTTGCTTGAACCAAGATGGTTTCTGGGGGCCGTCCTGTCCCTCGTCGACTCCTTCCAGGCAGGCAGCCAGAGCGAATGTGGTGTTTACTGCTTGGTGGGGAAACAGTTTACTGGAACTCCTCTGACTGATGAGGCCCTCCGGATGGAGGGTGAAACATTTCTATAAAAAATAAACTGTCCAGATGACCCGACTGAGAATTATTGGATTTGGTACCTGGATGATTGAACATGAACTTTCACACCTAATATTATTTCTAAGAACAATTAGATTATATAGTGTTTCTTAAAAATATGATTAACAACAAGATGATATAGGCTACTTGACATCTGGTTCTCTGATTTTTCACATTTTTATACCCTTGTAGCAATACAGCACTCTCATGTCCGTTATGGGATTTAAGCCTCTTCACATCTCTCTGAAACTCTGAGTGTTACACTTTTCTTGAACTCTGAAGAAGACAAGTGGACACTATTTTGTTACAATTATTTTGAATTAATGGACACCAATCAATCAGAAAGAACTTTCTTTTAATGTGTGTTAATTCAGAATTGATCAACAGTATACTTTTGTCATTTAATGATGATCTGTTACTTGCATGAGTTTGACCCTTCTGCTGGTTTATTTTTCAGTACAGTAGGCTTTGAATCTAAGGCACAAGTTCAGGGTAAACTTTTAACTTGCAGTTCTTTTGTTAAGGGCGGCCGTGGCGTAGTGGTAATGGCAGTCGTCCCCCGATCGGAAGGTTGGAGGTTCGAATCCCGGTTCCCCACACCATGTGTCATTGTGTCCCTGGGCAAGACACTTAACCCCGAGTTGCTCCCGGTAGGACTGGAAGGCGCCTTGCATGGCAGTCGCCGCTACCGGTGTATGAATGTGTGTATGAATGGGTGGATGGTTGGTATTGTAAAGTGCTTTGGGGCTCCTCACAGGGGGTTGGAAAGCGCTATATAAATAAGCTCCATTTACCATTTACCATTTAAGTAGCCATAATATTCTTTGTGCTCACAAGCAGCCATCTGGCCGATTCTATAAACAAGTTTTCCTACTGTCCTTCAGAGATCTTCTCCGACTGTGGGAGCTGAAACTCATTTGTTTATTTTGTTAAACCAGCCAGTAGCCATTCAGGAGGTGGGCAGACTCCGCCCTCCATATAAAGTCTTACTTCCGTTTTGACTTTAGTGCAAAGAGGGACCACTAACTCAACAACTGGTTTTCTCCTCTGGAAAAGCTGGAAACGTGGTGGTCATTTGTCAATTAGACCTACGTTTCTCAGCCGAGTTAAAGTAAAGCCTTACTGTGCCTCATTCACTCATTTCTGAAATAATTTGTTTTCTGGGAGTTTTATTTTGAAAGCTCAGTCAGGAGCTGGCCTTGTTTTCTATCGAGAGAGGCGAGTTTCCTCGTATCGTGGAATCAGCATCACACATGCTGAAGTTTCAACTGGACGGCTGTTGGACAAAACAATCCATTGAGTGTGTCCAGATACTTCTCAACTCTTATCTACAGAGACGAAGCGTCAACAGGTAACGAGTCGTGGATGTTGGCTGAGCGTGCGGGAGCCCAGCTGTTTACTCGTGTGGGGAAAAGTGTCACCCTGTCATTTCAAAATAATTAACTTCCGTTAAACTTAGCTTTCATTCCATTCTATTTCTTCCTCCTCATTCTTATTTTGCATAAGTCATTAATCTGTTAAGTAATTGTGCCAACAGGAGTTAGACTTTAACTGTCTGTTTGTTTTTTATTTGAATTCTTGTCTACAAGTAGTTATTAAATCAGAGCTAATATCGATACAAATGTTTAATGTACGTTTATGATTGTTTCAATAAAAGGTCCATCTTTTGGTAGATCAACAAAAGTTGAAGTCTCTCATGAAATTACATTTGTCAAATCACTTTAAAGCAATTTAAGCCGGAAAAAGGGTGAACTTGCGAATATTAATGATAGATTTGTGTAGATAAAATCTGCTCAAACCTTTCATCTAAAATATAGGTAAGTCAGTAAACTGACCGCCCGCCTATATTACTACACCCTGATAAATAAATAATTAATGGTCAGATTTCCTCTCTCTGGTCATTTGGACAGAGACTCGTCATTGGTCTTCTAAAATAAGTCTCTTTGTTAGACATCAGTGTTAACAAATAGAGTATTGCCACAGGAGGGAAACAACTAAACCAAAATCCTTGGAATCTACCTCTGACGTTGTTTGACAAAGGTGAAGGATATGTTGTACAAAATGTCAACAAAACTGTCAAACAGGTAACAATGAAAGAAAGAAAATGATGTCATGTCAATTACAAAACAATGAAAACCCCGAGACACAATTAGTACTGCTGAGAGTTTATGATGAGGAGAAAAGAGGTCAAACATCAACACATTATTCGTTGTTGATCAGTTCAACATGAAGGAATTCATACATCATGCTTTTGACAAGTTTAATCAACTAATTATTTGTTTTGTCATTTTTATTTACTTTAAAATATTGTTAGTGTACAAATATACTGTTTATGATAAATTGGGAGAATGCAATATTGGAGGAAGTTTAAAAGGGTTTAGTCTTAGCGTGAAAAAAAAATTATATATGTATAAAGATTTCACAATTCTCCATCCTCTACAGATCCGTGTTGCCTGCTGAACCTGTTCAATGTGTAGGGCAGTGCTGGGCAGCGCTAATCCAAAAATTAGTTCCACAATTTCTAAAACGCTTATTAATTTTTTTAGGTCCACAATTTCAAAAGCACAAATGTCTTATGAAAATTAGTGGAAGCTAATCTAATCCGCTATTTATATATTTATATATTATATATACAGGTGACCCCCGAGGTACGAACGAGTTAGGGACCTAAGAACGGTTCGCAGCTCGATTCTGCCGTAGCTAGGGGGTGAATTTAAAAAAAAAAAAATTTTATTATCATGCTAACGGAGCGTGCACACACATTTAAGCATGTACAGTAGTGTACTGTAATGTTAAACATTGCTATTCACATTTACAGAATAAAAAAAATATATTTTCTTACTTTGAGATGGTCAAAGCCGACATCTTAGGTTGCCATGCGTTGATTGTTGTCGGGCCGAGCAGCGCGGCGGCCGGCCAGTGAACCACCGCAGCCGCTCCAGACCTGTGTTAGCTAGCTGGCTAGCTTCTGCTAGCCAAGCCATGAGCTGGTGTTGGAGCGGCGGCGCGATCAATCTGCAGCTCCTGCTCCAGCCTGAGACGTCCACAGAGCTCACAGAGCGATTCCAGCTAGTAATTAATCCATATGATGCGATCCTGGTCACAAGTGTTCAAAAGGCCGGCTCCCGTGTTAGCTCCCGTGTTAGCTTCTGGAACTAGCCAGGCCGGAGGTGTAGCCAGGCCGGCCGGAGGTCTTCGCGCGGCGGCCTGGCACGATCAGCGATAAATCCGCTGCTGCCTGAGACATCCACAAAGTTCACAGAGACGTTTCCAGCTCGTAATTAATCCATATGAAGCCATCCTGGTCACCAGTCTTCGGCCCGGCGCCGGGCAGCTAACCTAAAATGGCGTCCGGTGTTCTACATTAATTTGTGACCGTCTAAACTGGAGACCTTCAAAGGCCCCCGTGACTGAACCTAAAATGGCGTCCGGTGTTCTACATTACAGTAATTTGTGACCGTCTAAACTGGAGACCTTCAAAGGCCCCCGTGACTGAACCTAAATGGCGTCCGGTGTTCTACATTAATTTGTGACCGTGTAAACTGAAGACCTACTTCCTGTTGCCCAAGATTGCTCAAAAATGATCAGAAATGATCATTTTTATCATAATTATTATTTATAAAGCCTTTAAAACAACCACAGCTGCAACAAAGTGATGTACACATGAAATTAAGAACATTTAAACACAAAAAAAAAAAAAAAAATTATTTTTTTTTTTAATACAGTAATTTCATATTTTTATTAAATATGATACGTTCGTAGGTCCCGTTGTTCGTAGGTCGATGGAGTCGTAAGTAGGGGGTTTGCTGTATATATATATATATATATATATATATATATATATATATATTATATATATATATATATATATATATATATATATATATATTATATATATATATATATATATATATATATATATATATATATTTATATATAGCCGGCAGCGTTATCAATATTTGCACTACACTGCCAACTGAAAAGTAACAAAAATGATCCTAAAAGGATGAAATTACAAAAATCAAAGGATTTATTTAATACTTTACGTACATATATTCTATTCGGCCACGAAATCAACAAAAAATAGAATGATCTTTTAATCCCTAAAACCACTTTTAAATCTCAAATACACGGTGTGTCGCCACCGCATTTATACATAAAAGTAACCCAAATACATAAAACTAACGAATGGTCGACACAAAACACACAGTAAAATCCTCCGGCCGCGTTAATTTGGCTTGAAACAGCGGGGTTCTCTGCGGATTTATCCATTAGTAACCCAGCACAACCAGCTGGACACAGAGTTCAGCGTCCAGTTCACCTCTGACCCGGAAGATGTCAAGATTCTATAGGTAGTCAACAGATTTAATGAAAAGTAACTAAAATACATAAAACTAACGACTCACCGTCGAATGGTCGACACAAAACACACAATAAAATCCTCCGGCCGCGTTAATTTGGCTTGAAACAGCGGGGTTGTCTGCGGATTTATCCAAGTACCCAGCACAAACAGCTAGCCACAGAATTAGCCCCTGAGTTCACCTCTGACCCGGAAGATGCCAAGATGGAATAGTTCATTTTTAGTAGGGGGATAAAGAAATAGACCGTTTTTTTTATTGCGTATTTAATGATTGTTTTCATCGTAACTATAATTATATTTATGTTAAATGTACATTAACAAGCAGGATCAATGTTAGGGATGTAGGTGACTGGCTGGGACGCGGCGGGGCCGGGGCCCCATGCTGCTTGGGATCCCCAGGCAACGGCATAATTTACCTACATGGTAGATCCGAGTCTGTTCTCCGCTCTGCTCCCCCTCCAACCCTCCCTCCTCTCTGCTCTTTACGGTGGGGAAAAAGGTAAAACTAGCAGCAACAGAGCCAGAATAAGAGCCTCTAAATAAGTTTATTGGTTTTTACTGATAGATAATTAGTTATTAGCGGTACTGCATTTTAAATAAAAAATAGCACAAATCCGCTTATGAATTATAAAAGTTAGTCAAACCACAAAAACGCTGACAAAAAGTTTAGGTCCATTGTAAGCGGATTAGCGCTTTAGCGCTCTCTAGCGTTCATAGACCCACCACTGGTGTAGGAGAACACCTCAGAAAACAGAAAAACATCACCTCAGCTCAAACAAACAAAAGAGTTCACCTCACTTTAAATATTATTCATGTGTTTTGTGTTTGAAACTGTTAATCTATTCCCTTTGGAATGAACAGACATATTTTATTCAGTCTCAGCTCACAAGCTTCTTAATTTGACACTAAAAATAAGAAACTTTCAACACTTGCTCTTCTCAAGGGCGGACGTATCCTCTCGGTCTCCGCTTTGCTTTTGCTTTGTCTTGTCTGTGAAACTGTCTGAGAGCCTCTCTTCTACAAAATCTTCCAAATCATAACATAATCAGCATGGACTTCAATTTGGTCAGTTGGTCCCTCATCACAACTGATAACATTTCTTCAACACTGTAGTCGAGCGTATTTGCCCTGTTGGCATGCACACAGCTGGATATCTCATCGACTTGGAAGACTCGATGACGTGTCTATCTCTGATGTCATCTTTGGATCTTAAGGACACATATTTAATTGGATTTATGATAACTGGTTCCTGCTTTTTGGATTTGGCTGGTTCCTGGTCTATCAACACACAAGGAAGACGTCGGCGGCAAACCTGGACCCGAACAGGCTGCCTGCCTTACAAGATGGCTTGGTTCATGTCTCGAGAATCCAGCCTTTTGGCTGAATGGATTAGATCTTGGGGATTTTTTTCTCAGGCACGTTCCATTGGTATGGTCATTTAATTTGGACATTTCAAAAGTGAGTGGATTGACACAGACTGAAGGTAGATGTCATTAAAGTTCTGCCTGTCCCCAAAACAAAACATGTTTATCTGAAATTTGGCTCCTAGACTATCTCAACACGCCTGCAGAAGTTTTGTAAACCTGACACCCTCTCCCCCTCCCAAACCTCCTACTGAGGAATTCCACAGACTTTTCAGAGGAGCCCAGCTGACTAAACATTCTGTCATCATTTCAGGGCTCTGGATTTGCCTCTGGCCGTCCTCGGCAGCCCCCCCCATGAGTGTGCACAGATCTCCAGAGGGAACTACTGTATATGAACTGAGTGATTCTATCTGAACTCTGCAGTGCCTCTGGGCTGGCTGCTCACCGCCTTTGAGTCCCCCCCCCCCCCCTGCGTAATGTCGGCGTCATTATGTGCTTGTGTGCAAGATTTTTTTTCATTACCACATTTTTGACCTTCAAGCAGAGGTCAAAAATGTGTTAGGAATTTTTTTGTCTCCAAACCCTATGTATCATTTTTCACCACTTTTATTGTCTGTCCAACAGATCTCACTTGTAAATGAGTCTTCGAGGCTCAATGTGACTTGTCTGTTTAAATAAAGGTTCAATGAAAAGAAACTGTCACTGTGTTAACTTCACTGCAACGTGAACTACTTCTCCCATGAAACGGACAGACCGTTTTAATGAGAGCTTTTGTTCAACTGACCTCGGAGTTTCTAAAACATCTGAACGGGCTACGTTGATAACTTGCCTTATTGAAAAGGAGTATTACTCCCAGAGGTTCGTTCTCATGAAGATAAAACTACAAGAAGCCTTTGTTCAAACTGACATTCCTTTTTACAGGAGATGGACAGATGGACAGTTGACATCATTTGGTCAAAACATTGCATGTTATTAATTCAAAGATGTAATTTCTGTTCCATATCTTAATGTTCATTCATGAAAATGTGTGTTTTTAAGTAATCTTTCTTTAAGATAATACATTTGTCTTATTTTATCTTTAAAAGAAAAACTTTAAGGCTGAAAACAGAACGAAGATTTATAAACACAAGCAAAAGTTAAAACCACACCTCCTCTTGAGGTGAATCCATCTGATCTGTTTTACACACAGTTAAGTTCCACCTCTTCTTGTACTTCTTCTACTTCTTCACTTCTACTTCATCACTTCTACTACGGTACTCTTCTAAGAAAGCACTGCATCTGAGAGAAACCTTCTGAGAGAGAGAAGAAGCAGCTTCTGAACTTCTTCAGGAAGACAACTTCATCACCTTTGAGCAGAGACGAGAGGAGAAACCTGTTTCTGCACTGAAACTTTTAGAGACACACTTCAAAGGACAAGACACAGAGTGAAGACACGCTTTGGAGATGCTTCAAAGCCTACACACGTCTCTGGACTTCAGAAAAACTCCAGAGACACCCTTTTGCACTTGACCTCAGAGAAGAATACTTCCTAGCGAGATATCCTAGGAAGAATGACGAGAAGCAACTCTTCTGCAGCCGTCTCGAGACGGGACAAAAGATACAGAACCAGAACCATCACAGAGGAGTGGTAAATCCCAGCTGACTATCATGGACCTCCGTCCCTCTAACCGATGCCAGGTAAACTTTGAGGAGACTTCAACCTCTCAGTCCCCAAGGCATCTGAGGCTGGTACCATAAGTGGCTGTCAGAACCACCATACCTGATCATCAACATCCTAGTAGGACAAAGACTTCAATGCTTCTGGTGACACTACATCACAAATTATCAGATCAACTTAGCTCACCTTACACCATCTAACCTTACATCACAGTAATCGCACATTAAACTCAGAGCTCAGCTTAGAAAAACAAACAGTTCTAAGTCTGCCTTTAAGTTTCCTCAGAAATTAGACCTTTGATTCATAGCATTTTGATGTTCAGTTAACTTTGTCATGCTTGATTTTCACCATTTATGATCACATATTATTTATTTTTATAATAAAACACATAAAATCAACTGAAATTGTGATTATTTTGGCATATCTGTGTGTATTACTACATTTATGCCCTGTAAACACGAGAAAATAACTCACTTCATTATTTTGGGGTAAATATGAGACTGATTTTTCCTCTCTTAACAGGAGAGGTGGTGCCCACACACGAGGTCTTTTGCATATGACATGCATATTGAGCTTAAGTCATAACTGATAATTAACAATATATTTACAACCCCATATCCTCAAATGTATAAGTATATGTACGTATACAGTAAATTGTGTTCACTATACAGTATTTACTTTGTTTTATGATTTTGTTTCCATGCAGGAATTATAATTACTATTCATTACTGCTTTCCAAAATTTCCCTTTACTTTCCATTCTGTATGGTAGGCCTACTTGCTTATCAATCAACGTGATAATGTTGAAGTGAAAGTAGGAATCTGGTCTGTCTTGTGAAACTGGTCTGTCGGGCTGTTTTGGAGAAATATGCATGTGCTCCTTCTAACAGAACTAATATAAACTCCCTGTTTGACAAGTAATCAGAAAACAAAAAAAGTAATAATTTCCCTTTTGTTTATTAGTGTCTTTCATAAAATGTTTATTTGCTAATATTAAAAACGTTATATTTCAGAAATAACCTATGATTAATTTTTTTTAAATCAGAGCAAGTTTAGATTGCTTCATGTTTTTTAAAAAGCGGCCATAAATTTCAATCTCAATTTCATTTAATTTACTGTAATTAGGACAGTGTAAAATTATGACATAAATGTAAAAATGTTCGATGAACTGCACCAGATTTAACATTTAGCTGATTTTCATATTTAGTACCAGACACTAAATAAATACCAATAATGAAAAAGTAAACATCTAACAAAAATGAAACAAAGAAAAACATAAAATATTAATTTCTTAAGCTCTTCCAAAAAACATGAGCTAAAGTGAATATTAAAGGCCCCGGCAGAGCTCTGCCTTGGGCCGAACGCCGCTCGACGCGCACGTGCTGCACGCAGGCAGTTCACAGCATAGCTCTGCGTGAAGCTCCAACTTTTTCGCTCCAAATACTTGACATCATTTGAGCAGAAGAAGGGCGGAGCGTTTACCTACGGGACAAATTGAGGTCGCTGATTGGTCATTTGCTGACACGCCTAATGAATTGATTGACAGGTCGGGTGGGGGAAAAAAAGGCACGGGCTGTGCGGTTTTCTGTGTTTATATGTTAATAAAAAGTTCTAAAAAATAAAATAAAAACAGGGAGCGCTGGCGCCAGCACACCAGAACACCAGGAAATATTTAGAACCTCGCGCAACCAGGTTGGACATGAGTTTAGTTCACTCGTGACAAATTCATTAATTTCCTCCTCATCGGAGGAGGAAGTGATCACTTGACTTTTGGCAAAAAAAACAAAAGAAAAGTCCAAATCAGGGATGACGAAGGGGAATTTAATACATTTGTGTCACATACAAAACAGTCCGCCGCCGGGCAGTTTATTGTGAGACAACGCGCGCGTGTAAGCGGTCGTAAAATTTGAGCTTGGCGCATTCACGCCCGCGTTTAAAGGCTTGTGCCGCGGCGTTCAGCCCAACGCAGAGCTATGCCGGGGGCTTAAGAGTATTTCACTATCAGGAGGACAAATCTACAAAAAGGATCTGGTTAAAATAGTACCCAAGTGTTCAGGAGAATATTTTCTGTCATTAAATCATAAATTTAATTAAATAAAATTCAGACTTGAGACAGACTTGTCCTATTCTTGACACAACAAAACCAGGAAGTTATATTTGGAGCTACTATATTGACAAGTTATAATGGAGACACAAACCAAACATAATTATGCAAATATGTGGGTGTGACTAGTCTAGTGACCTGGATCCACCTCATGAACTTTGTGCTACAGAGCAGCAGAAGAAGTTTCTACTGAGGAGACTGTGGTCATTTAAAGAGTAAAGAGATATTCACTTACAATATAAGGGATGGTGTGGGGGCTGCTTCAGTGTAGTAGGGTTTCTCTGTGGAGCATTTTAGTTTTCTATAAAATTTATCACAAACAACCATTAAAGTGGACAAAAATCTCACTAGATCCTGTTTGTACTAAATGAGGAAAACTTTTTTCTGTTAAAATTAGCATAAAACAACACAGATTGTATTTAAAAGTAAAATGTTGTGTCATATTTTGGAACTAGTACTTTAAAATGCAGTATTTAAAGCTCCATCAACTGCACAACCGTCCTGCCATGCTCATTATTTGAGGAGGGTAAAAAGAAACATGTTTTGGTCCATCTGAATCAGACAACAATAAAATCAGTAAGGAAGAACGTACCTAATGTAAAAAAACTAACAAACTACATTGTAGATGGTTAGGAACTCTAGAAGGATTTTTATTTTCCTTCAGGAGACCTCAAACATGAGTTTTTTTTAGTTAAATTAAAGAAATAATAATTTAAATGGGTCTCAAAGGGATGAGGAAAGGATGATTGATAAATAAATAAAACTACACATAGCAACCATTTTTGATGACTGTGATTTTATTGACAATTTCTTTACAATTAAAATAATTTATTTTTACACATGAGAATAAGTTCCTTGTGAAAAACCACAGCATAGTTTAAAGTAGCAAAATGTTAGAATAAATAGATGAAAAGATAATTCATATAGCACTTTTTTCTGTCTAGATTATATAAAACATTTTGCAATATTATCACTCACACACTCACACAGCATAAAAATATATATTTGTACAGTTTTTGCTCTCATTCACACACCACAAATACACAATTTAAAATATTACAGCCAACATTTCTTTTTTTTTCTTTTTTTTTTACATTTTACTTGCTTGAATAGTGTAAAATAATGATACAAATAACTATTTAATACATCAGAACATGTAAAAATAAAGAAAATGCTTCAACTGCAACGTTTGTAAAACACATGCCATGAACATGAAACACAGACTGATTATTCAGCAATAAGATCATTTTGACTTGAATCCTGTATTTACAATGATGTTTGTTGCTTTGTCCATGGTAACTTTTTGTGTTTGTTCATTGAAGTTGTGAGAGAAGAGCGCTGCAGTCGTCCAGTGTGTCCAGCTCGTCCACTGCTTCAATCAGACGTTCAACCTTCTCTGGTGGAAGCACCACGCCTGCATTGTTTCTGAACTTCTTCCTCAGGCTCTCATTGGTCAGTGGGTTGCGCCAGTGACCATAGAAGGTGTCACAGCGCCCCTTTAGAATGTCTCCTCCAGCTAGAGTGACCTGGACTTCACCGTACATACGGTTGAAGTTAGCAGGGTTGTCCTGAGGATGCTCCAGGCGGACGCGGCTCAGCAGGGCGTGCAGCTCGGGGCGCCTCATGGCAGCTGGGCTGAAGGACTGAACGGTCACCTCACCGTCCAGGAGAGCACTACAGGCGTTAAACTGGAAGGAGTGGCGTGCCTCGTGCTCCGACTCTGGAAAAGGCCTGTTGATGTATTTAGACAGAGGGACTCTGAGCAGGATGTCCTGGACCTGATCAGGGGAGACCTTTCCTGGATCTACTCCAACAAGAAGCTTGTGGACCGAGGCTGCAGCATCTGCCACCCAGTGCATCCCCAGATGGGCAGGGAAGCGCTTAAAACCCATGTCCTGCTCCTCTAGGAGGAACACATGACCATCATCACTGGTCAGTTTTAAAGCTTGTGGGACATAATCTTCATAAAATGCATTAAAGCCCGCCACTCCTGCTACAGCATCCAAGACCAGAGGACTGGCCTCTAGGCCTCGGGAGGCCAGCAGAGCAGCTTCCAGCCCCAAACGGGAAGCGTTGCCAATATGAAGGGGTTTGGACTGAGTGGCAGCGTTCGCCATCGGAGCTCCAGCTAGAGAAGCAGCTATAGCCAGGGCATGACTGCACTGAGACGGATCCAAGGACAAGAGGCGAGCACAAGCTGCTGCACTTCCCATAGGACCCACCACCGTGGGGGGGTGGAACCTGACCAAACAAACACAAAGACACTTCAATATTTACTGCACACACATCACAATATTGCTCTAAACTTCGTGTTATGAATGAAAAACTAGTTTTAAAATAGATTAGATAAAAGTTTTGAGGCTTGTTGTAGTATGACTCTGTGCAACTAATTCTCTGAAAAATCAGTTTTACTTAATTATTAAAGTGCAATGCAGAAATCTGCAGTTTCTACTGGACATAAAAAAGACTGATCAAAAGACTCATGTTACAAATAATCCATCCATGGTTCAACTACATTTAGACTGAAATATAATGCTCCTCTTCTCCAAGACACTGACCTCTTGGGGATGTTGTGCGCCTCGTTAGAGAATCTCAGTAGACGACCCTGGATCTCGATGCCGACATTGAAGGCCAGTAAGAAGTCCAGGCCACTTGGTTTACTGTTAGCTGGCATCATGTCACTGAGAGCTAACACGGCAGGAAGGACGGCTCCTGAAGGATGAGTGGCTGGGTGCCACGTGTCATCAAAGTCCATGGAATGTGTCTGCAGCAAAATAACAGATTTGACTTGAATGGTTTGAAATTAGACAAACATATTGGATTGACACATATTTTTATTTATAATTTTGATTGATGTTATTTATTTATTTGTTAAACATTATTTAACAAGGTAAATCCCACTGAGATCACAGATCTCTGTTGCAAGGGAGGCCTGGGCCTGAAGGCAGCCTAACATGCATGTTATTGTTCTGTGGGAGAAAACTGATGCAAGCACAAGAAGATCATGCAAACTCCATCCAGAAAGACCCCAGGTCTAACCGGGGATTGATCCCAGGACCTACTTGCTGTGAGGCAACAGTGCTAACCACTGAGCTGTCGTGCTGCCGTGTTAGCATGATTTAATGTCCTATTCTTGTTTAAAAAGGAAGGTAGTTTATTTGTGATATTGGCTAATTATTTAAATACTTACTGCTACTCCATTGACAAAAGCTGCCAGTGTTGGTGAGAGCCTGGTGTCTCTGCGTCCGTACACAGAGCTGATGTGATCAGGGCCATACATGAGCTGAAATTAAAGATACAATAACTTAAAACTTAAAAATCATGAGATTTTCAGGAAAAGAAAACAATGTATTACCATATATCAGCTTATTGTTCTATGTATTGTCTTTAAAGACATCATTATTACATTTAATACACTGGGATTGTGGAAGAGACTTGTAAAGAAATGGAAATGTGGCTTGAGCCTGATTCAGTTCCTGATATGCAGTAAATCTGTACATGTCATATTGTCCTTATACTGATGAATATCTCAAGAGCAATTTAATTTGTGGCCTACACTATATGAACAAAGTCAGTTTGAACTATTTTCTGTTTTGGACAGAACATAAGCATTATGAAGAAAATTGTTGCATTTGTTTTCTTGTTTTTTTTGTATTTCCACTAAACAATGGTACTGTGTAATCTGATTTAGTTTTAAAACAGCCTAAGCTATATTAATATATTTGGTAAATGATAATATGTTAAACTGTCTCACCTGGCAGTACTGAAGTGCCAATTCAAACACTTTGGATGTGCTGCCAATCAAACCAACTCCAATGCTGTCTAACACCATCCTTTTACTGCGGTGGACAACGACAGAAGACAAGTGCTGGGGCTTCACCCCACTGATGAACTTCCCAAAGCTTGCAGTGACTGTGTCCTCCGGGGCTGGGTGCGTCAAGACTGCTAAATAAAAAGAGCAGAGGACAAATAATTGAGATGAGTTTTATCTGTAGTTTGACTGAGTAAAATGACAAAAGATGTGTTTAACAAAATTTATGAAGTAAAAAATATTTGATTTTGTTTGTAGCTTGGACAAAAAGTCAAATGTGTAATGTGTGTTACGTGTCTTTAAACAAGTTGACAAAACAAAGTCAAGCTGACCTGAAGGTGAGAGAGAGGAAAAATAATTTATAAGAACTTACCTTCTACAGCAGAATTGTGAATTCTCCTGACAGCCACGATTGATTTAAGAGATTTCTGTGGAGGAAATTATGATGAATTTATAATGTATGTAAAACATACATTTTGAAACATCCCAGTAAGGATCTGTTTTATGATTACATATTTTGTGGACATTAGCCTGGACATTCAGGATAGTCTAGTTCTATTCTGCATTTTCTGAACAGTATTGGATTTGATGGCAAATTTTTACATAAAAATATCTATTTTAAAAAAATAGAATATGTTTTTTCACATTTCAAAGGCAGTCTTTGTCATATGAACAAAAGCATAGCCATTCAATTATGAAGGAAATCAAAAATTGTCACCAGCACATAGTTAAACTTTTTGATATATTTCCAGGGTTTTTTTTTCTCCGTATTTTCCTCCAGCTGCTAAAACTTAAAATGACAAAGTAGAATGCAAAGTTTGCAATCTTCTTTTTACTTATTTTTTTTTATAACAGTCTAAAATCCCAGCCTTGACAATCCATGGCATGTCTTGTAATAGTTTTGTTCTTTAATTACTTCAAAACTTTGCAAACTTCAAATGAAAATTAAACATTTCAGGGCTGGGCTTAGTCCAGAGTGTTTCAAACAGCTTAACAACACCTCTGGCTGTTTTTGTGACGTAAAAAGTCTGAGTGTCTCAGAGAACAATGACATTGTTGTAACAAAAGTCTGTGTACAGCTGAAGAGGGTGGAGAGGTTTTCCACTAACATGTGCTTCACCATGTTTAATAAAAGTTCAGTTTCTTTAAAAAAATAACAAGAAAAAAAACTCTAAATGTACTTTTGTTTTATAATCAATTGAGAAAGTTGTTTAAAAACTAGAATTTAGGCCATGTAAGATAATTAGCAGGAAGTTCAATTTACAAACATAAGACAGAACAATGTATTTACATGTAAATAGAATGATTTTTACCTGGATCTTAAACATGATGTCTTGTGTTCCTTCTCTTGCTTCTCTCTCTTCTGTGTCTCTCTTCTCTCTGTTGTCTCTCAGTGGAGTTTCTGAATGATGCTGCTTTGAGATCCAGAGGGTGAGGACCTTAAATAGCCCAGGTGATGTTACCTGGCCTGTCAGGAACAAGGAAGGAAGTGTTAAGAAACACATGTTTGAAATGTCCATGTTATTCATCATAAAAACATCACAGTGATGTAATATGATCCGGTGATGCTGGTTAGTTCAGTTTTTAAATAACCTCCTCTTCTCTATATAACCAAGTCTTTTCTTCAGGGTAAACCAGCATCCTTCCTTTGAAGCAACTCAACACTTCATCTTTTGAGCATCTTCATCAAGTAAGGCTTTATTTTTAAATTGTTATATTTTAACACAGGTTAAAAAACTTTTTGCATTTGAGTCTGCAAAAAAAAATTTACCAGTGAAATTTAAACCTAAAGGTTCTACACTGTAATTATTGGTGTTTTAAAAAAATGTGAGACTTGTAGGAAAGTCCTTTTTGTTCAAGTTTTGCATTTTTTTAGCTAAGAAAATTAATGTTAATATTTTAAATTAAAATAAGTCATTGTTTTAGTGACTGCTTGAGATTGGATTGTAAACTAATGAGTTAACTAACTACTTAAAGACAGTTGAATTAGTAAATTAGTTGTATTTACATCTTGCAGTAATTTTATTTTTCTCTCATGTAAAGAGGACACTTTTAGACTGGTAGAACTATTGAGGTTGTAGATTTTATACTGAAATAACTTGAAATTATTTATCTTAAATAATATGTTTACTATTAAAACCTTTTCAAGAGCTGCATTTGTTGCAGTCTCTTGCATTTGTTGTTGGATGTAACTGGGACCCTGTGTACATAATCTCGTTTTCAACACATGTACTACATGCGGTGCAAATGACAATAAATTCTCTCTGACTCTGACAATTTCTTAAATTTGTTGCAAGTCAAAATGTTCAATCAAAACACATAATTTTTCTCTTCAGTGTCAATTATTGAATCTAAATGATTTGCTGTTATTTTTTACATTTTTGATTACTTGATGTTTTTGGGGTTTATAAATGGCTTGATAAATAAAAAGCTGAGAATTTTTATTTATTTATTGTGACATTATTGCCCAACAGAGAAAAGCCAGTGATTTTTATATTCTCTGCAATGTCTTTCATCAGAACTGTGTGTCTACAAAAAAGCAACTACAAAAGCATCATGGCAGCTTCAGATGAGTTTCCTGTCAGTTTCTATGGAGAACCTGGAGTGTTGGGCTTGTTATCAAATGGGATCAGTGCATTCCTTGTTCTTCTACCAAACTTCAACACAGCTCGAACTGGCAATCAACCAGCTGGAGTGGAAATCATACTGGCAGGTAAAACATGACATCAACTATCAAGACATATACCTGTAAAACATTAAAAAAGGTCATACACCAGTTTACAATGGTGTTCATCTCATCCTGACTGGTTGAATATGTTAACTGGTGGCTGGACTGATTTATTTTCATAAATACGATCATCTGAGTGTCACTGCCTTGAGACCTCCTTGTTTAATGTTCTCCTGCTCGGGACTCCCAACTCAACAAAAACCCAGAGCTCAGGTCAAGAGAACAAGAACTCAAAATAAACAGAGCCCATGGCCTTAAGTTTCTTCTGTGACTCCATTCATCTTTGCTTTCTACAGCTTTGGGTACATGAAATCATTTGGTTTAGGAGTTGCATGAACATCAATCATCTCAGTTGCCTAGTTCCTCTCCACCTACTTTGCCCATTTGCACCAAGATTGTCATCACACAATAAAGTTTGTATTTCATTCCACATATTAGCTGATCACAGCTTGGGATGAGTTTGTGGCATCTGCTCTATAACACCTAATGACAAATTATTTATTTAAGTCTAGAAGTTTGTGTCCATTAAACAGAAGATGCATAACATTATGTGTCCATCTTTTGCAGTGGCCATGCTTGTTCTGGTTTCAGTCACTTGTATATCTGGAACTTTGTCTTCACTGCTGAAATGCATCTTCTCACAGAAAATGCTACGAGTGGACCCTCCAATCATAAAGGTAACAAATAAAAAAAACTGAAGTATTTTTTCTTTTAATTTCAAACTAATATGTAGTTTAATAAATTTTGTTTTTCTTTTTTGCCTAATTTTTGATTTATTTTAGGAAAAGGTTAAGCAGGAAACATCTGAAGAGCCACCCTGTCCAGTGGCCAGCTCCCGTCTCACCAGTGGTCTCCACAAGATTGCTGGACAACTCAAAGAGGGGGGAGTATGTGGTATTCCCACAGATACTGTTTATGCTTTGGCTGCTTCCTGCAAGAATCCCCAGGCAATAGAGAAAATCTACAACATTAAAGTAAGAAAGATAAACATGGTTTCAGTCAAACACATTTGTAAATTTATCTTTATATATATTTAATGTAACAGTCATTGTCTTCTTAAATGTGTTCATCTCCAGGACAGACCAGCAGAGAAGCCTATATGCATTTGCATTTCCAGTGTGGAACAGCTGGTAGCAGCCAAGCCTCCTTTCAGCCCTCTGCTGTGGGAGTTTATGAGGAACGTGTATCCAGGAGGCATCAGCTGCATCGTCAGCAAAGGAGACTGGCTCTTCCAACTTGGTAAGGGTTCTACCAAGGCTCTTGTTGAACTTCCAAAACCTGCCACCTAAAATAAGGAGTAATCTACAAGAAGTGTAAAGAACTAGTAACAAAGATCCTCAGTATTCACCTCCATTTTTATCCTTGTCTTGTGCAGGTGTTGGACCAGCGATTGACCGTGTTGGTACCAGAGACAGCATCATGATCCGTGTCCCTGACCACACGGTGACTTGTCACTTATGTGACATCACAGGACCTCTTGCGATCACATCGGCCAATCCCAGTGGAGAATCAGACAGTACCCACCACAGCATGGTCATCAAGTAAGAGTCTGTTGTTCAAGGAGGCAGTGGAAGGATTTACTTTGGGTTTCTAAGAAGATCAAAGTTTTAACATCTTCTCACATAAAATACTTCCTTAGTAGTTTAAGTTTTCTTCAAAATATTTTATAGGTATTCATGAAGTATGTAATTTAAATTATTTTTGGTGAGATCAAGTTTTGTGATCCACTTTTAAGCCCTTTGTGTACAACTTTTGTTTCCTGTTTGCAACTCAAAGTTTAAACTGTCTATAAATTGTGTTTTACTACAGCCGTCTGGGCCACAAGATCCAAGGAGTTCTGTGTGATGGAGACTCAAATGAAAGTGTTGCTTCAACTGTGGTCAACTGCCTGAAGATAGATGAAGGTAAAACTTTAAAAAGTCTGATGAGTTTTTTTGTTTTCAATATTTTTATCTTGTCTGTTTTTCCCATTAAAAATATTTTTTTTTCTTTTCACAGGGACCATTACCATCATCAGAGAAGGTTGTGTTCCTGCTGCAAAAGTTCACCAGATCTTTGACAGAGTTAAAAGCACTATGCTGTGATTTTTATGACTTTTACCCTGAAAGGGTTCTGAGTAAATGTTCAGGTTAAGTTATTTATTTATTTATTATTTCCTCTTGTTAACTTTGAAGTATTTACACTAACTCTTGTTTGACTCTTTTTACTGCAGTTTTATAGTTGTCAAGAGTATTTATTATATTTTATGTTTGTTTATGACATTTATATGTAAAAAAAAATAAAATAAAGAAAAATAAAGAAAAAACATATCTGTTGATTTGGTTTTCATTATATAGTATATTCATGAGTAATTTTAATTATGAGCAAATAATTTATTCAAGTTTCCCTTCAGTGAGAAAATAATGTAACATCCTGCTTCTGTTCCTTTTGAGATTAAAGTATTTTTACAGATTTTAATTAGAACAAATGTTTTTTTTTTTTCCATTTATAGATGGCCTCCCTTCACACCTTTTAGCCATCCTCTCACTCCAATATTTTTTTTTTTTTTTTTTTAAAGAGAGAAAGAAAGAAAAGAGAAAGTAAGACAACAAATCAACAATTATCAACCAAAAGAGCACAAGGCAAACACACCCAACCTCCGTCCACAATCCTGCAAAGCACATGACAGAACACAACAATGGAACATACATGCATAAAGACTAATAATATTCATGAGCTTGCAGTAGAATTCTATAAATACACATACCCATATCTACAAATATATATATACAGTAGTATACATACATATACTTTTATATTCATTTATATATACCATCTACATATCTACAAATATATATATACAGTAGTATACATACATATACTTTTATATTCATTTATATATATACCCATCTACATATCTACAAATATATATATACAGTAGTATACATACATATACTTTTATATTCATTTATATACCCATCTACATATCTGCATATATCTATATATACATCCCTGCATCCATTTGTGTGTGGTTGTGAGCATGCATAAGTGTATAAGGTTCCTCCAATAGAACATTTAGTAGCGACTGTGAAGCATCAGAGATCCGTCCCCCCAAAGCCCGAGGCAGACGAAGGAGCGATCAAAGCCCAAGACCCCAGGAAGGACCCCGAGCCCAGAGTCCCCAGG
>JBBPBX010010542.1:0-36967 GCA_038048925.1 Garcialebias charrua
AAAGATGCAACCAAGAACTTGAGTCCTCTATTCGCTGTGTCATTGACAATAACCCTGCTGATTGGTCCTCTCTTCTCCCCTGGGTTGAGTATGCCCATAATACTCACACGTCCTCGGCTACGGGCCTCTCTCCTTTTGAAGCATCTCTGGGTTACCTGCCTCCGCTGTTTCCTCACCAGGAGGTTGACGTGTCTGTCCCCTCTGTCCAGCACCACCTACGACGTTGCAGACGCATCTGGAGGCAGACCAAGGAGGCTCTTCTTCGGTCCCGTGAACAAACCAGGAGGTGGGCTGATCGTCGCCGTATTCCGGCTCCTCTGTACGCTGTGGGACAGAAGGTATGGCTCTCCACTCAGAACATCTCCCTCAAGGACACCTCCAGAAAACTGGGACCTCGGTTTATTGGACCTTTTCCTGTTGTCAAAATTGTTAACCCCTCTGCTGTTAAACTTCGGCTCCCTCGCTCTATGCGTGTTCATCCCACCTTCCACGTGTCCCAACTCAAGCCCTATGTGGAGGATCCTTTGAATCCTTCCGACCTCGATCGTCCACCCCCTCGTGTGGTTGATGATCAGACTGTGTTCACCGTTCGTCGACTCCTGGATGTTCGGAGACGGGGTCGTGGACATCAGTTTTTGGTTGATTGGGAGGGTTACGGCCCCGACGTGTCTGTAACGTGTCTGTAACGTCTCTATTTTAACATGTCTTTAACGTGTCTGTAACGTCTCTTTTTTAACGTGTCTTTAACGTGTCTGTAACGTCTCTTTTTTAATGTGTCTTTAACGTGTCTGTAACGTGTCTGTAACGTCTCTATTTTAACATGTCTTTAACATGTCTGTAACGTCTCTTTTTTAACATGTCTTTAACGTGTCTGTAACGTCTCTTTTTTAACATGTCTTTAACGTGTCTGTAACGTCTCTTAACGTGTCTTTAACGTGTCTGTAACGTCTCTTAACGTGTCTTTAACGTGTCTGTAACGTCTCTTTTTTAACGTGTCTTTAACGTGTCTGTAACGTCTCTTTTTTAACGTGTCTTTAACGTGTCTGTAACGTCTCTTAACGTGTCTTTAACGTGTCTGTAACGTCTCTATTTTAACATGTCTTTAACGTGTCTGTAACGTCTCTTTTTTAATGTGTCTTTAACGTGTCTGTAACGTCTCTTTTTTAATGTGTCTTTAACATGTCTGTAACGTGTCTGTAACGTCTCTATTTTAACATGTCTTTAACGTGTCTGTAATGTCTCTTTTTTAACATGTCTTTAACGTGTCTGTAACGTCTCTTTTTTAACATGTCTTTAACGTGTCTGTAACGTCTCTTAACGTGTCTTTAATGTGTCTGTAACGTCTCTTAACGTGTCTTTAACGTGTCTGTAACGTCTCTTTTTTAACGTGTCTTTAACGTGTCTGTAACGTCTCTTTTTTAACGTGTCTTTAACGTGTCTGTAACGTCTCTTAACGTGTCTTTAACGTGTCTGTAACGTGTCTGTAACGTCTCTTAACGTGTCTTTAACGTGTCTGTAACGTGTCTGTAACGTCTCTTAACGTGTCTTTAACGTGTCTGTAATGTCTTTTTTAACGTGTCTTTAACGTGTCTGTAACGTGTCTGTAATGTCTCTTTTTTAACGTGTCTTTAACGTGTCTTTTTTAACGTGTCTTTAACGTGTCTTTAACGTGTCTGTAACATGTCTTTAACGTGTCTTTAACGTGTCTGTAACGTGTCTGTAATGTCTCTTTTTTAACGTGTCTTTAACGTGTCTTTAACGTGTCTGTAACGTGTCTTTAACGTGTCTTTAACGTGTCTGTAACGTGATTCAAAGCTCAGCTTGTTTCCTCCTCAGGACACAAAGACTCGGTGTCGTGCGCCACGTTCAGCCACGACTCGTCTCTGGTGGCGTCGGGGGACATGAGCGGCCTGATCAAAGTCTGGAGAGTCGAGAGCAAAGAGGAGATCTGGTCCTTCGAAGTGGGGGACTTGGAGGTAGAGCCGCGAGGAACGGAACGTGTCGAGCGTCGCCGTGAGTTCTCACGTTCTCGTGTGTCCTTCCCCTCAGTGGTTGGAGTGGCACCCCGGCGCTCCGGTGCTGCTGGCGGGGACGGACGACGGCAGCGTGTGGATGTGGCAGATCCCTTCAGGCCACAGTAAGACCCTCCAGAGTCCTGGATGTCAGGCCACCTGCGGGAAAGTCCTCCCCGACGGTGAGAAAACACTCGCACCACTCGGTGCAGACGCCCCTCAGCTGCGCAGATCGTCTTCGACCATCTTGTCTTCAGTCCAGAACCTGAAACCTTCACTTCCTGGAAACGGAAGGTTTGGAGTTTAGTTCTCTGTTTGGTTCTGTGCAGGTAAACGGGCCGTCGTGGGCTACGAGGATGGATCGGTGCGAGTGTGGGACTTAAAGCACGGCAACGCCGTCCACGTCATTAAAGGTGACGAACCGCTAACAGGACTTTTTAATGAAGATGAATTATTGTGAGCTAAAGGAGCGGGGAAGGTCATTTGACCTTTGTTAAATGAGACAAATCATGTTGAGTTCTAGTAACTTCTGACAGGTCAGGATGGATACCTGGGGGCGCTGACCTGCCTGGCGTGCAACAAGGATGGCTCTTTGGTCCTCACAGGTTCAATGGGCGGCTGCTCCAAGCTCATCAACACCGCCACGGGAAAGGTGGGCGCTGCCGTGACGGAACCGTAACTTCAGAACAGACGAAGGTTCTGAATGTGAAATGTGTCTACAGGTGGTCGGAGTTTTCTCCAGAGAAGGAGGCAAGGCCAAAGGACCGAAGGACGAGGGCGAGTCCAACTCTGTGGAGTCTGTGGGGTTCTGCAACATGTGAGCTGGAAAATGTCCAGAACTTTGACCCAGTTTTCTGAAGAACAAGAAGCGTGGACTGAAAGTTAAAACCAGTCGTTTGGTTTCCTCTGTCTCCTTCTGTCCAGCCTGCCTCTGGTCGCTGTGGCTTACCTGGACGGGACTCTGTCCATCTACGACCTTTCAGCTCAGGTGCAGAGGCACCGGTGTCAGCACGAGGTAAACCCAAAGTGTCCGTTTCTAACTACGGTCAAGGTTTAACAAATGTTCCGGTCCGTTGGTGTGAAACTTTGTTTTCGTGTCTTTTTGCTCCTCCAGGCTGGGATTGTTCACCTGCGGTGGGAGGAGTCTTCTTCTGTGGTGTCCACCTCCAGTTTAGACGGTGTGCTGCGTCTGTGGGACGCTCGATCCGGCAACTTGTTGTCCGAGTACCACGGCCACACCGAGGAGATCTTTGACTTCACCATCAACAGGTCAATTGAAAAATTTTCAGAGTTTAATCACCTGGACCTTAAGATCTGTTCCATAATTCAGACGAACAACAACCGGCACAAACCTGTTGTTATTTCTGACTGAAGGAGGAGCTGAACTGTGTGATGCTGCTGAATTTACCGGTACATGGAGAAGCTTGTTGAAGCTTAGACGAACAGAACACTAGCTAAAAATAGTCAAACTTTAGCTAAAAGTAGTCCAAACTTAGCTAAAAATAGTCAAACCTTAGCTAAAAGTAGTCAAACCTTAGCTAGAAGCAGTGACACCTTAGCTAAAAGTAGTCAAATCTCAGTTAAAAGCAGTGACACCTTAGCTAATAGTAGTCAAACCTTAGCTAAGAGTAGTCCAAACTTAGCTAAAAATAGTCAAACCTTAGTTAAAAGTAGTCAAACCTTAGTTAAAAGTAGTCAAACCTTAGTTAATAGTAGTCAAACTTAGCTAAGAATAGGCAAACCTTAGCTAAAAGTAGTCGTCGTTAGCTAAAAGTAGTCAAACCTTAGCTAAAAGTAGTCAAACCTTAGCTAAAAGTAGTCAAACCTTAGTTAAGAGTAGTCAAACCTTAGCTAAAAGTAGTCAAACCTTAGCTAAAAGTAGTCAAACCTTAGTTAAGAGTAGTCAAACCTTAGTTAATAGTAGTCAAACTTAGCTAAGAATAGGCAAACCTTAGCTAAAAATAGTCAAAACTTAGTTAAAAGTAGTCAAACCTTAGTTAAAAGTAGTCAAACCTTAGTTAATAGTAGTCAAACTTAGCTAAGAATAGGCAAACCTTAGCTAAAAGTAGTCGTCGTTAGCTAAAAGTAGTCAAACCTTAGCTAAAAGTAGTCAAACCTTAGCTAAAAGTAGTCAAACCTTAGCTAAGAGTAGTCCAAACTTAGCTAAAAATAGTCAAACCTTAGCTAAGAGTAGGCAAACCTTAGCTAAAAGTAGTCAAACCTTAGCTAAAAGTAGTCAAACCTTAGTTAAAAGTAGTCAAACCTTAGTTAAAAGTAGTCAAACCTTAGTTAATAGTAGTCAAACTTAGCTAAGAATAGGCAAACCTTAGCTAAAAGTAGTCGTCGTTAGCTAAAAGTAGTCAAACCTTAGCTAAAAGTAGTCAAACCTTAGCTAAAAGTAGTCCAACCTTAGTTAAAAGTAGTCAAACCTTAGTTAAAAGTAGTCAAACCTTAGCTAATAGTAGTCAAACCTTAGCTAATAGTAGTCAAACCTTAGCTAAAAGTAGTCCAAACTTAGCTAAAAGTAGTCAAACCTTAGCTAAAAGTAGTCAAACCTTAGCTAAAAGTAGTCAAACCTTAGCTAAAAGTAGTCAAGCCTTTGGTAAAAGTAGTCAAACCTTAGCTAAAAGTAGTCAAGCCTTTAGTTAAAAGTAGGCAAACCTTAGCTAAAAGTAGTCGTTGTTAGCTAAAAGTAGTCAAACCTTAGCTAAAAGTAGTCAAACCTTAGCTAAAAGTAGTCAAACCTTAGCTAAAAGTAGTCAAACCTTAGCTAAAAGTAGTCAAACCTTAGTTAAAAGTAGTCAAACCTTAGCTAAAAGTAGTCAAACCTTAGCTAAAAGTAGTCAAGCCTTTGGTAAAAGTAGTCAAACCTTAGCTAAAAGTAGTCAAGCCTTTAGTTAAAAGTAGGCAAACCTTAGCTAAAAGTAGTCGTTGTTAGCTAAAAGTAGTCAAACCTTAGCTAAAAGTAGTCAAACCTTAGCTAAAAGTAGTCAAACCTTAGCTAAAAGTAGTCAAACCTTAGCTAAAAGCAGCCAAACCTTAGCTAAAAACAGTCAAACCTTAGTTAATAGTAGTCAAACTTAGCTAATAGTAGTCAAACCTTAGCTAAAAGTAGTCAAGCCTTAGTTAAAACTAGTCAAGCCTTATTTCAGAGTAGTCAAGCCTTATTTAGTAGTCAAACCTTAGCTAAAAGTAGTCAAACCTTAGCTAAAAGTTGTCATGTGTTAGTTAAAAGTAGTCAAACCTTAGCTAATAGTAGTCAAACTTTAGCTAAAAGTAGTCAGTAGTCAAACCTTAGCTAAAAGTAGTCAAACTTTAGCTAAAAGTAGTCATGTGTTAGTTAAAAGTAGTCAAACCTTAGCTAAAAGTAGTCAAACCTTAGTTAAAGTTGTCATGTGTTAGTTAAAAGTAGTCAAACCTTAGCTAATAGTAGTCAAACCTTAGCTAAAAGTAGTCAAACCTTAGTTAAAAGTAGTCATGTGTTAGTTAAAAGTAGTCAAACCTTAGCTAAAAGTAATCAAACCTTAGCTAAAAGTAGTCAAACCTTAGTTAAAAGTAGTCATGTGTTAGTTAAAAGTAGTCAAACCTTAGCTAAAAGTTGTCATGTATTAGTTAAAAGAAGTCAAACCTTAGCTAAAAGTAGTCAAACCTTAGCTAAAAGTAGTCAAACCTTAGCTAAAAGTAGTCAAACCTTAGCTAATAGTAGTCAAACCTTAGCTAATACAGTAGTAGTCAAACCTTAGCTAAAAGTAGTCAAGCCTTTGGTAAAAGTAGTCAAGCCTTAGTTAAAAGTAGTCAAACCTTAGTTAAAAGTAGTCAAACCTTTGGTAAAAGTAGTCAAGCCTTAGTTAAAACTAGTCAAACCTTAGTTAAAAGTAGTCAAACCTTAGCTAATAGTAGTCAAACCTTAGCTAATAGTAGTCAAACCTTAGCTAAAAGTAGTCAAACCTTAGCTAAAAGTAGTCAAACCTTAGCTAATAGTAGTCAAACCTTAGCTAAAAGTACAGTAGTCAAACCTTAGCTAATAGCAGTCAAACCTTAGCTAATAGTAGTCTAACCTTAGCTAATAGTAGTCAAACCTTAGTTAATAGTAGTCAAACCTTAGCTAATAGTAGTCAAACCTTAGCTAAAAGTAGTCAAATCTTAGCTAATAGTAGTCTAACCTTAGCTAATAGTAGTCAAACCTTAGTTAATAGTAGTCAAACTTAGCTAATAGTAGTCAAACCTTAGCTAAAAGTAGTCAAACCTTAGCTAAAAGTAGTCAAACCTTAGCTAATAGTAGTCAAACCTTAGCTAATAGTAGTCTAACCTTAGCTAATAGTAGTCAAACCTTAGTTAATAGTAGTCAAACTTAGCTAATAGTAGTCAAACCTTAGTTAATAGTAGTCAAACTTAGCTAATAGTAGTCAAACTTAGCTAAAAGTAGTCAAGCCTTAGTTAAAACTAGTCAAACCTTAGTTAAAAGTAGTCAAACCTTAGCTAATAGTAGTCTAACCTTAGCTAATAGTAGTCAAACCTTAGTTAATAGTAGTCAAACCTTAGCTAATAGTAGTCAAACCTTAGCTAATAGTAGTCAAACCTTAGCTAAAAGTAGTCCAAACTTAGCTAAAAGTAGTCAAACCTTAGTTAAAAGTAGTCCAAACTTAGCTAAAAATAGTCAAACCTTAGTTAAAAGTAGTCAAACCTTAGCTAAAAGTAGTCAAACCTTAGCTAAAAGTAGTCAAGCCTTTGGTAAAAGTAGTCAAACCTTAGCTAAAAGTAGTCAAGCCTTTAGTTAAAAGTAGTCAAGCCTTAGTTAAAAGTAGTCATGTGTTAGTTAAAAGTAGTTGCGCCTTAGTTAAAAGCAGTCAAACCTTAGCTAAAAGTAGTCAAACCTTAGCTAAAAGTAGTCAAACCTTAGCTAAAAGCAGCCAAACCTTAGCTAAAAACAGTCAAACCTTAGTTAATAGTAGTCAAACTTAGCTAATAGTAGTCAAACCTTAGCTAAAAGTAGTCAAGCCTTAGTTAAAACTAGTCAAGCCTTATTTCAGAGTAGTCAAGCCTTATTTAGTAGTCAAACCTTAGCTAAAAGTAGTCAAACCTTAGCTAAACGTTGTCATGTGTTAGTTAAAAGTAGTCAAACCTTAGCTAATAGTAGTCAAACTTTAGCTAAAAGTAGTCATGTGTTAGTAAAAGTAGTCAAACCTTAGCTAAAAGTAGTCAAACTTTAGCTAAAAGTAGTCATGTGTTAGTTAAAAGTAGTCAAACCTTAGCTAAAAGTAGTCAAACCTTAGTTAAAGTTGTCATGTGTTAGTTAAAAGTAGTCAAACCTTAGCTAATAGTAGTCAAACCTTAGCTAAAAGTAGTCAAACCTTAGTTAAAAGTAGTCATGTGTTAGTTAAAAGTAGTCAAACCTTAGCTAAAAGTAATCAAACCTTAACTAAAAGTAGTCAAACCTTAGCTAATAGTAGTCAAACTTTAGCTAAAAGTAGTCATGTGTTAGTAAAAGTAGTCAAACCTTAGCTAAAAGTAGTCAAACTTTAGCTAAAAGTAGTCATGTGTTAGTTAAAAGTAGTCAAACCTTAGCTAAAAGTAGTCAAACCTTAGTTAAAGTTGTCATGTGTTAGTTAAAAGTAGTCAAACCTTAGCTAATAGTAGTCAAACCTTAGCTAAAAGTAGTCAAACCTTAGTTAAAAGTAGTCATGTGTTAGTTAAAAGTAGTCAAACCTTAGCTAAAAGTTGTCATGTGTTAGTTAAAAGAAGTCAAACCTTAGCTAAAAGTAGTCAAACCTTAGCTAAAAGTAGTCAAACCTTAGCTAAAAGTAGTCAAACCTTAGCTAATAGTAGTCAAACCTTAGCTAATACAGTAGTAGTCAAACCTTAGCTAAAAGTAGTCAAGCCTTTGGTAAAAGTAGTCAAGCCTTAGTTAAAAGTAGTCAAACCTTAGTTAAAAGTAGTCAAACCTTTGGTAAAAGTAGTCAAGCCTTAGTTAAAACTAGTCAAACCTTAGTTAAAAGTAGTCAAACCTTAGCTAATAGTAGTCAAACCTTAGCTAATAGTAGTCAAACCTTAGCTAAAAGTAGTCAAACCTTAGCTAAAAGTAGTCAAACCTTAGCTAAAAGTAGTCAAACCTTAGCTAAAAGTAGTCAAACCTTAGCTAATAGTAGTCAAACCTTAGCTAATAGTAGTCAAACCTTAGCTAAAAGTAGTCAAACCTTAGCTAAAAGTAGTCAAACCTTAGCTAATAGTAGTCAAACCTTAGCTAAAAGTACAGTAGTCAAACCTTAGCTAATAGCAGTCAAACCTTAGCTAATAGTAGTCTAACCTTAGCTAATAGTAGTCAAACCTTAGTTAATAGTAGTCAAACCTTAGCTAATAGTAGTCAAACCTTAGCTAAAAGTAGTCAAATCTTAGCTAATAGTAGTCTAACCTTAGCTAATAGTAGTCAAACCTTAGTTAATAGTAGTCAAACTTAGCTAATAGTAGTCAAACCTTAGCTAAAAGTAGTCAAACCTTAGCTAAAAATAGTCAAACCTTAGCTAATAGTAGTCAAACCTTAGCTAATAGTAGTCTAACCTTAGCTAATAGTAGTCAAACCTTAGTTAATAGTAGTCAAACTTAGCTAATAGTAGTCAAACCTTAGTTAATAGTAGTCAAACTTAGCTAATAGTAGTCAAACTTAGCTAATAGTAGTCAAACCTTAGCTAAAAGTAGTCAAGCCTTAGTTAAAACTAGTCAAACCTTAGTTAAAAGTAGTCAAACCTTAGCTAATAGTAGTCAAACCTTAGCTAAAAGTAGTCAAACCTTAGCTAATAGTAGTCAAACCTTAGCTAAAAGTAGTCAAACCTTAGCTAATAGTAGTCTAACCTTAGCTAATAGTAGTCAAACCTTAGTTAATAGTAGTCAAACTTAGCTAATAGTAGTCAAACCTTAGCTAAAAGTAGTCAAACCTTAGCTAAAAGTAGTCAAACCTTAGCTAAAAGTAGTCAAACCTTAGCTAATAGTAGTCAAACCTTAGCTAATACTGTAGTAGTCAAACCTTAGCTAATAGTAGTCAAACCTTAGCTAAAACTAGTCAAACCTTAGCTAATAGTAGTCTAACCTTAGCTAATAGTAGTCAAACCTTAGCTAAAAGTAGTCAAACCTTAGCTAATAGTAGTCAAACCTTAGCTAAAAGTAGTCAAACCTTAGCTAATAGTAGTCAAACCTTAGTTAATAGTAGTCAAACTTAGCTAATAGTAGTCAAACCTTAGCTAAAAGTAGTCAAACCTTAGCTAAAAGTAGTCAAACCTTAGCTAAAAGTAGTCAAACCTTAGCTAAAAGTAGTCAAACCTTAGCTAAAAGTAGTCAAACCTTAGCTAATAGTAGTCAAACCTTAGCTAATAGTAGTCAAACCTTAGCTAATAGTAGTCAAACCTTAGCTAATAGTAGTCAAACCTTAGCTAAAAGTAGTCAAACCTTAGCTAAAAGTAGTCAAACCTTAGCTAATAGTAGTCAAACCTTAGCTAATAGTAGTCAAACCTTAGCTAAAAGTAGTCAAACCTTAGCTAATAGTAGTCTAACCTTAGCTAATAGTAGTCAAACCTTAGTTAATAGTAGTCAAACTTAGCTAATAGTAGTCAAACCTTAGCTAAAAGTAGTCAAACCTTAGCTAAAAGTAGTCAAACCTTAGCTAAAAGTAGTCAAACCTTAGCTAATAGTAGTCAAACCTTAGCTAATACTGTAGTAGTCAAACCTTAGCTAATAGTAGTCAAACCTTAGCTAAAACTAGTCAAACCTTAGCTAATAGTAGTCTAACCTTAGCTAATAGTAGTCAAACCTTAGCTAAAAGTAGTCAAACCTTAGCTAATAGTAGTCAAACCTTAGCTAAAAGTAGTCAAACCTTAGCTAAAAGTAGTCAAACCTTAGCTAAAAGTAGTCAAACCTTAGCTAATAGTAGTCAAACCTTAGCTAATAGTAGTCAAACCTTAGCTAAAAGTAGTCAAACCTTAGCTAAAAGTAGTCAAACCTTAGCTAAAAGTAGTCAAACCTTAGCTAAAAGTAGTCAAACCTTAGCTAATAGTAGTCAAACCTTAGCTAATAGTAGTCAAACCTTAGCTAAAAGTAGTCAAACCTTAGCTAAAAGTAGTCAAACCTTAGCTAATAGTAGTCAAACCTTAGCTAATAGTAGTCAAACCTTAGCTAATAGTAGTCAAACCTTAGCTAAAAGTTGTCAAACCTTAGCTAAAAGTAGTCATGTGTTAGCTAAAAGTAGTCAAACCTTAGCTAAAAGTAGTCAAACCTTAGCTAAAAGTAGTCAAGCCTTTGGTAAAAGTAGTCAAACCTTAGCTAATAGTAGTCGTTGTTAGCTAAAAGTAGTCGTTGTTAGCTAAAAGTAGTCGAGTGTTTGCTAAAAGTAGGTGAACATTAGCTAAAAGTAGTCGAGTGTTTGCTAAAAGTAGGTGAACATTAGCTAAAAGTAGTCGAGTGTTTGCTAAAAGTAGGTGAACATTAGCTAAAAGTAGTAGAGTGTTTGCTAAAAGTAGGTGAACATTAGCTAAAAGTAGGTGAACATTAGCTAAAAGTAGTCGAGTGTTTGCTAAAAGTAGGTGAACATTAGCTAAAAGTAGTCGAGTGTTTGCTAAAAGTAGGTGAACATTAGAGTCGAGCGTTAGCTAAAAGTAGTCGAGCGTTAGCTAAAAGTAGTCGAGTGTTAGCTAAAAGTAGGTGAACATTAGCTAAAAGTAGTCAAGTGTTAAAAGTAGGTGAATATTGAGCATGCATCAGGGTAGTCAAATGTTATTGCGCAGGTGATCTTTAGGCTGACCACTACAAAAGGCCACTCTGCAACATGTGCACTGTATTGGGATCCACCTGTGGAGAGAGCACCGCTCCAGTGTGAGGACGTGAGAAGATCTTTTCACTCCAGGTCTACGTCTTGCAGTGGGTGCAGCCCTGAAAACAGAGGTGCCAGTGGAAGCTCTGCTCCAAGGTCTGGCCACACACATGGACTCAGGAACAGCTGAAATATTCGGAGGAGGTCTCAGCACGACCTCTGCTTCAGCTCCTAGTTGTTGAAGACGTCAGAAGTTCTCAGGCTCCTCTCTGAGTAGACAGAAACACCACAAGGTTCTAAATTAATTTACCAGAAAGTGAAAACATCCATGACCTTTACATACTTCCCATCATGGCTGAAGTGCCAGATTCTCTGAAACACCTTTTGAAGACGACGTGTCATGGTGGAGAAATGAACATTCAATACATGGCAACATCTCTGGAGGACACACCTGTGGCCTTTTGTTGTGGTCAGCCTAAAGCTCGCCTGTGCAGCAGTCCAGCTGTGTGATCAGCATCTGGATGGATCAGATTTAAACTGATCTGTCGACGGTATCTGAGAGACGAAGGTTCTTTGAGTTCGTAGAAAACGTTTGAGATGTTTCATGAAGAACGGCAGCTGAAGGTAAACTTGTGGTTGTCTTCTCCTCAGGGAGGCGTCTCTGGCCGTCACAGCCTCCGCAGACCACCGGGCCAAAGTCTTCTGCCTCCAGAGACCCGATCGATAAGACGAGGAGCCGAAGGAACAAGCGTTCAGGACGAGGACGTGAAAGTCTTCTGGGGTTTGGACGTCCGGTCTGAGCCTGGTTTGTAGTTTCAGCTTGTGCCCTTTGACCCCAATCTTCTGATCGTTGTAGTCTTCTTGAAAAACCAGAGAAACACATGACAGACCTTTGGAGTCCACTTTTAGACGTGCATTTCTTTTGTGTGATGTTTTGCCAAAAGTTAGAACTTGTCCCTTGAAGCTGTGTGTGGTCTTCAGCTCGGACGCTGGTCCTGGAACTTCACCAGGAACTACCGAGAAATCCAATGAACTCCAAGAAGACTGACGTTTAATTTTTTTGATTTGGTTTGTGATCATCTGATGGTGACTCGGTTCAAACTCACTCGTTTTGGTTCATAAATGTGTTTTATCTGTTTTTCAGGATCAATAAAGTAGATTGATTGATTGATTGACGGAGTCAAAAATCGTACAAACTGTTGTCCGTCGTAGTTTCTGACTTCACGAACCAACTCCTGGTACAGCCTGAAACTTCACAGGTTGATTGAAAACAGATTAAAAATAAAATCCAGGGATTGATTAACAAAAGATCAAAAAAGGCGTTCAATACAGAACAACTGGACTTTATTTGTAACAAACAAGACGTTTCACTTCTCATCCGAGAAGCTTTATCAATTGAGTTAGGGGACAGTGAGGGGGAGCAGTTATACGTCTTGTTTGTTACAAATAAAGTCCAGTTGTTCTGTATTGAACGCCTTTTTTGATTCTATCATGTCCTGGACGACTGAGAATCTTCACCAGCATTAACAAAAGATGAACAAGGTTGGTCCGGTTGTCTGGACGGGTTCTTCTGAACCTGCACGAGGACACGTTTCCGTTAGTTTGTGTCCTTAAAACTGTAACTAATGAAAACTCATTGATGTTTCTGTTAGATTTTGTCATTGAAACATGCATGTTGGATGTTTCAATGACAAAAACCAGCCACTAGGGGGCAGCAGCCAGTGTATCTCTGGTTCTGGTTCCAAGCCCGGGTAAATGGTGAGGGATGTGTCAGGAATGGCATCCGATCGAAAACACTTTTGCAACACCTATTTCTGGTGGTGGAATAGTGAAGTGCAGGACGCCATTCAAAGAAAGAGATTAGCCAAGAAGAAATATGACAGTGAGAGGACTGAAGAGAGGAGACAGGAATATAAGGAGATGGGACATAGAGCAAAGAGGGAAGTAGCTAAGGCAAAGCAGAGGGCGTACAATGAGTTGTATGGGAGACTGGACACTAAAGAGGGCGAGAAGGACTTGTACCGATTGGCAAGACAGAGGGATCAGGCTGGAAAGGATGTGCAGCAGGTTAGGCTTATTAAAGATGGGAATGGGAATGTTCTAACAAGTGAGGAGAGTGTGATGGGAAGATGGAAGGATTACTTTGAGGAGCTAATGAATGAAGAGAATGAAAGAGAAAGAAGAGTGGAGGTCATAGAAACTGTGGACCAGGAAGTGGGAAAGATTAGTGAGGGTGAAGTCCGGAAAGCTCTGAAAAGAATGAAGAAGGGGAAGGCAGTAGGACCTGATGACATACCAGTGGAGGTTTGGAAATGTCTTGGAGAGGTGGCAGTGAGGTTTTTGACTCAAATATTTAATGGAATATTTGAGGGTGAGAAAATGCCTGAAGAATGGAGAAGAAGTGTGCTGGTTCCCATTTTTAAGAACAAGGGTGATGTACAGAGTTGTAGCAACTACAGGGGAATTAAGTTGATGAGCCACACGATGAAGATCTGGGAGAGAATTGTGGAAGGAAGGCTTAGACAAGAGGTGACTATCTGTGAGCAGCAGTATGGTTTCATGCCAAGAAAGAGCACCACAGATGCCATCTTTGCTTTGAGGATGTTGATAGAGAAGTACAGAGAGGGTCAGAAAGAACTCCATTGTGTGTTTGTGGATTTAGAAAAAGCATATGACAGGGTACCAAGAGAGGAGGTGTGGTATTGCATGAGGAAATCTGGAGTGGCAGAAAAGTATGTTAGACTGGTACAGGACATGTATGAGGACAGCAGGACATGTATGAAGACAGCAGGACATGTATGAAGACAGCAGGACATGTATGAGGACAGCAGGACATGTATGAAGACAGCAGGACATGTATGAAGACAGCAGGACATGTATGAAGACAGCAGGACATGTATGAAGACAGCAGGACATGTATGAGGACAGCAGGACATGTATGAAGACAGCAGGACATGTATGAAGACAGCAGGACATGTATGAAGACAGCAGGACATGTATGAAGACAGCAGGACATGTATGAGGACAGCAGGACATGTATGAAGACAGCAGGACATGTATGAAGACAGCAGGACATGTATGAAGACAGCAGGACATGTATGAAGACAGCAGGACATGTATGAAGACAGCAGGACATGTATGAAGACAGCAGGACATGTATGAAGACAGCAGGACATGTATGAAGACAGCAGGACATGTATGAAGACAGCAGGACATGTATGAAGACAGCAGGACATGTATGAAGACAGCAGGACATGTATGAGGACAGCAGGACATGTATGAGGACAGCAGGACATGTATGAAGACAGCAGGACATGTATGAAGACAGCAGGACATGTATGAAGACAGCAGGACATGTATGAAGACAGCAGGACATGTATGAGGACAGCAGGACATGTATGAGGACAGCAGGACATGTATGAAGACAGCAGGACATGTATGAAGACAGCAGGACATGTATGAAGACAGCAGGACATGTATGAGGACAGCAGGACATGTATGAAGACAGCAGGACATGTATGAAGACAGCAGGACATGTATGAAGACAGCAGGACATGTATGAAGACAGCAGGACATGTATGAGGACAGCAGGACATGTATGAAGACAGCAGGACATGTATGAAGACAGCAGGACATGTATGAAGACAGCAGGACATGTATGAAGACAGCAGGACATGTATTCATTCATTCATTCAACCTTTATTTATACAGGCTAGCCTCGTTGAGTCACGGGGACTCATTTACAAGAGGGACCTGTCTCACTCACACCAAACAACCATCCACTCTCACACTCACACCTAGGGTCAATTTAGAGTCACCAATCAGCCTAACAAGCATGTTTTTTGGTCTGTGGGAGGAAACCGGAGTACCCGGAGGAAACCCACGCATGCACGGGGAGAACATGCAAACTCCACCCAGAAAGGCCCCGGACCGGGATTTGAACCGGCAACCTTCTCGCTGAGAGGCAGCAGCTCTACCAGTTGTGCCACCGTGCTGCCCATGCTGCCCGTGCTGTATGAGGACAGCAGGACATGTATGAAGACAGCAGGACATGTATGAAGACAGCAGGACATGTATGAAGACAGCAGGACATGTATGAGGACAGCAGGACATGTATGAAGACAGCAGGACATGTATGAAGACAGCAGGACATGTATGAAGACAGCAGGACATGTATGAAGACAGCAGGACATGTATGAAGACAGCAGGACATGTATGAAGACAGCAGGACATGTATGAGGACAGCAGGACATGTATGAAGACAGCAGGACATGTATGAAGACAGCAGGACATGTATGAAGACAGCAGGACATGTATGAGGACAGCAGGACATGTATGAAGACAGCAGGACATGTATGAAGACAGCAGGACATGTATGAAGACAGCAGGACATGTATGAAGACAGCAGGACATGTATGAGGACAGCAGGACATGTATGAAGACAGCAGGACATGTATGAAGACAGCAGGACATGTATGAAGACAGCAGGACATGTATGAAGACAGCAGGACATGTATGAGGACAGCAGGACATGTATGAAGACAGCAGGACATGTATGAGGACAGCAGGACATGTATGAAGACAGCAGGACATGTATGAGGACAGCAGGACATGTATGAGGACAGCAGGACATGTATGAGGACAGCAGGACATGTATGAGGACAGCAGGACATGTATGAAGACAGCAGGACATGTATGAGGACAGCAGGACATGTATGAAGACAGCAGGACATGTATGAGGACAGCAGGACATGTATGAAGACAGCAGGACATGTATGAGGACAGCAGGACATGTATGAAGACAGCAGGACATGTATGAAGACAGCAGGACATGTATGAAGACAGCAGGACATGTATGAGGACAGCAGGACATGTATGAAGACAGCAGGACATGTATGAGGACAGCAGGACATGTATGAAGACAGCAGGACATGTATGAAGACAGCAGGACATGTATGAAGACAGCAGGACATGTATGAAGACAGCAGGACATGTATGAAGACAGCAGGACATGTATGAGGACAGCAGGACATGTATGAGGACAGCAGGACATGTATGAAGACAGCAGGACATGTATGAAGACAGCAGGACATGTATGAGGACAGCAGGACATGTATGAAGACAGCAGGACATGTATGAGGACAGCAGGACATGTATGAGGACAGCAGGACATGTATGAAGACAGCAGGACATGTATGAGGACAGCAGGACATGTATGAAGACAGCAGGACATGTATGAGGACAGCAGGACATGTATGAGGACAGCAGGACATGTATGAAGACAGCAGGACATGTATGAAGACAGCAGGACATGTATGAGGACAGCAGGACATGTATGAAGACAGCAGGACATGTATGAAGACAGCAGGACATGTATGAAGACAGCAGGACATGTATGAGGACAGCAGGACATGTATGAAGACAGCAGGACATGTATGAAGACAGCAGGACATGTATGAAGACAGCAGGACATGTATGAAGACAGCAGGACATGTATGAAGACAGCAGGACATGTATGAAGACAGCAGGACATGTATGAAGACAGCAGGACATGTATGAAGACAGCAGGACATGTATGAAGACAGCAGGACATGTATGAAGACAGCAGGACATGTATGAGGACAGCAGGACAGTGGTGAGATGTGCTGTAGGAGTGACAGATAGCTTCAAGGTGGAGGTGGGAGTGCATCAAGGATCGGCTCTGAGCCCCTTCTTGTTTGCTCTGGTGATGGACCGACTAACAGATGAGGTCAGGCAGGAATCCCCATGGACTATGATGTTTGCAGATGACATTGTGATCTGTGGTGAGAACAGGGAACAGGTGGAAGAGAACTTGGAGAGGTGGAGGTATTCACTTGAAAGAAGAGGAATGAAAGTCAGTCGTAGTAAGACAGAGTACATGTGTGTGAATGAGAGGGAGGAGGTGGAACAGTGAGGCTACAAGGGTCAGAGGTCACAAAGGTGCAGGACTTGCTATATTGTCTGGAGACAGAGACATGGACAAAAAGACAGGAGACAGAGACATGGACAAAAAGACAGGAGACAGAACTGGAAGTGTCAGAAATGAAGATGCTGAGGTTCTCCTTAGGAGAGACAAGGATGGATAAGATCAGGAATGAGATCATCAGAGGTACAGCACATGTTGAACAACTGGGAGATAAAGTTAGAGAGGACACACTGAGATGGTTTGGACATGTCCAGAGGAGGGACAGTGGTTTGGACATGTCCAGAGGAGGGACAGTGGTTTGGACATGTCCAGAGGAGGGACAGTGGTTTGGACATGTCCAGAGGAGGGACAGTGGTTTGGACATGTCCAGAGGAGGGACAGTGGTTTGGACATGTCCAGAGGAGGGACAGTGGTTTGGACATGTCCAGAGGAGGGACAGTGGGTATATTGGTAGAAGGATGTTAGAAATGCAGCTGCAGGAAAAAGACAAAGAGGAGACATGTGGATGCAGTTAGAGAGGACATGAAGGTAGTTGGAGTGAGGACAGAGGACACATAGGACAGAGTGAGGAGGATGACTCGCTGTGGAGACACCTGAAGAGGGAACAGCCGAAAGAAGAAGAAGAAGAAAGAGCTTTGTAGCTCACAACAAAACTTAGTTTTTCTTTTTGAACATGTTTCTATTTCCAGGAGTGATGAACTCTCTTCTGACCTTAAACAGTAAATGCTCCTTTGAAAAACGCAGTTTTGTTTTTAATAGAAAAAGTCAAAGACCGAGTGTTTTTCCAGAGTCGTGTTTTTGTTGTAGTTCCAGAATTATCAGGACGAAACGTTTAAGGCCGAACTTTATAAAAAAAAATCCTCTCTTGGATTTTGCTGAATTGTCTCTAGAGTAAAATAAGAAAATGCTGAATTCACTCTTACATCAAACTCCTGTCGCTCCCCCATAATAAACGTAATGTCTCCCAGTTGAAGACCCTGAGAGGACTCATTTGTCCCCCGTCCTGCTCTGTAAACCGAAGACGACTGGACAGATGAAACCGTTCAGTTCCTGCTCACAAGTGTTTTTTTTTTTTGCCCTAGTTCACAAAGTCCTGAGCCGAACACTCATCCATGGCTCCCCCCAAAGAAGCCGTGAAAGTGCACGGTGAATAAAAAAAGGGTCAGTTTTGGGTAAAGAGGAGCGAGTTGGACGGCTGCCGAGCCTGAGCAGACCTCTGGAGGAAGACGATGTGTTCAGGGCCAAGACGATGTGTTCAGGGCCAAGACGATGTGTTCAGGGCCAGCGGGACGTTCTGTAAATAATGAAGCTCTAAAACAGCTAAAGTCTGGCCCAAACTTTCAAACAAGCCGACTCGAGGAACACAAAGAAACCAGCAGTGACTGGAAAACATGATGTGACGGACCCCGGTGCACCATTTTTTAAATTTATTTTTAATTTATTTATTTTAAAAAATTATTTACAAAATCACATTATAAAACAAAACAATACATGAAATGAAAGGAGGCAGAAGAAGAAAAAAATCTTATTGTATCTGCCCCTTCTTCAAACAAAATTAATTCAAACAATCAATTCAAACAGCAATCGATGATTTCTCACACAATACCATATATAGTAATTTGCATACAAACCAATTTATGAATATTTGTTCAGAAATTTTGTTTTAATCATTTTCTTGAATATAGATATTGACTTTGCAATTTTAATATCGGGTTCCAAACCATTCCACAGTCTTATTCCCTGTAGAGTAGACCTACTCTTTAAACTAGTTCTGTATTTTGGCATAACAAAAACATCTGTTCCCTTGAGGTTATAATTACTAGTCCTTTTTACAAAAAGCCTTTGGATGTTTGAGGGTAATGAGAAATTCTGAGCTTTGAAAATTAATAAAAGAATATTATAGTCAACCAAATCATAAAACTTCAGCAAATTCAATTTACAAAACAAAACATTAGATGGATGACAGTAATGTTTTCTTGTAATAATTCTTATCTTCTTCTGTAAAATAAAAATAAGCTTAGTTACAGTTTTGCACGCTGTACCCCTAATATCTATATAGTAAATTAAGTGCGGGAGTATGGAGCAGATCCGATCTAGTATCGGTATCCGATACCAGTATTATTTAAGTATCGGGTATCGGATCAAACCTGCCAATACTTTTCCAATCCAGCTTCAAAGAGCACTTGTGTTCAATCACATTCTGTGACTGCACTTTTTAACATTGTGTGAGATAAACCCAATGAAGACACTCTTAAACCTTACAAAAGGGAACCCACTGACTTAAACAGCACACAGGACAGGAGGCAATTATACCACACACTTGTCCTCCTTACTCATGGTGCAGCTGAAAAAACTAAAAAAGCGCTAAGCATGATGGGAAAGACAACACGACCACTCCCCTTAACCAATAAGAGAGTTGATTTTGTTGTCTTTCCCATTATAACCAATAGTTATAACCAATAGTTTGTCCAGCTAAAGCTGAAAAAACTAGAAAAGCGCTAAGCATGATGGGAAACACAACACAGCCACTCCCCTTAACCAATAAGAGAGTGGATTTTGTTGTCTTTCCCATAATGCTTAGCGTTTTTTTAGTTTTCCAGCTTTAGAGCCATGAGCTACTGTTGTTTATAAACAAAAAAGGCGTTCAATACAGGATCAACTGGACTTTATTTGTTGCAGAAAACGTTTCAACTTCTGTCCAGAAGTCTTTTTCAATTCTGAATGAATGGAAGCTGTGAGACCGAGAAGTTTTATACAGGCTGACAAGCCACGCACCAACATATGAAATTGGAAACTGAAATAACCCCACAGCATACCTGAGATAACATGCCCATTCTATTTAAATTGACAAAACAACACATCACAGCTTAACAGAAGGGGGTTTGCAACACGTACTGTTGTTTATAGTTTTCCAGATTTAGCTGGAAAAGTTTACCAGCTAAATCTGTTTTCCTGCTATAATCCACTCTCTTAGTGGTTAAGGGGAGTGCTATGTTGTCTTTCCCATCATGCTTAGCACTTTTTTAGTTTTTTTCAGCTGCACCATGAGTAAGGAGGACATGTGTGTGGTATACTTGCCTCCTGTGTGCTGTTAAAGTCAGTGGGTTCCCTATTATAAGGCTTAAAAGTGTCTTCATTGGGTTTATCTCACACAGAGTTAAAATGAATAGTTTGTGTCCAAAAGTTTCATTATGCAGAGTCACATACCTGAACAGTATCGGATCGGAAAAGTATCGGTATTGGTCGATACTGAGTTAATAAGTATCGGATCGGAAGTGAGAAATGTGGATTGGTGCATCCCTAGAGTATAATTGTATTATATAACAAATACAGTGCTTTATCATTTAGTAAATCTCTAACTCTATATAGCACTGCAATAGACCTAGATATTTTAGTTTTTACAAAATTTGTGTGTTGTTTCCATGACAACTTATCAATAATTATACCCAAAAACTTGAAACACCATTTCATTCCACCCCATGGACCACAAGTGGTGCGAACGACAAAACTGACTCTGACTCACCGACTGGCTAAATTAACATAAAATTTATACACAAGACCAAAAACTTGTTCCGGTCATTGAAACGTTTATTATTAGAGTGAGCCGTTCTTGTTGCTGTTACGAGCGAGGCCGCATGAATCTTATTGAATTACTTTTTTCTGCTGCCGTGCAGAAACAAACCAGATTAGACGTTTGATGGATGTTCGTGCAGAGCCTCGTGCTGGTGGGAAGCCGAGACGCTTCGTCTCATTTCAAGATGTTGTCCAGCCTGTCCTCTCTGGGTTGTGTCTCCTCAGCCGCTGCAGCTCAGGAACGTTTCTGTTTAAAACTGTTATCTGAGAACATTCATCCATGTCTGCTCCAAACTGTGAGGCCTCCTCCGTGTTTGGTCCAGCGCTGTTCAAACACCAGACTCTGGTCGACACTCGCTCCTGTTTATGTTTCATTCAGTCACATAAAGCGGAATAAAATTAATCTTAGTCTATTTGAATGTCCAGAGGACCAGACTTAGCTTTTTTAGAATCTTAGTCTAAATTTAAATGCTTCTTTAAACAGTTGTGGCAGAGTCGATTTGCTGTTAAAACGAGTTATCATGGGTAAGAAACTACAGGTAGTCCTCGGGTTACGACGTTTTGCGGTTACGAACGCCCTCCCATTGAAAAGCGTTGTTCGAGTTACGCCGTTTATGCGCCTTTACACCAAGAAATACAAGTACCGAAACTCAGCGGAAACTTACAGGAGGGAGGGGGGAGAGTAGCTTCAGTGGAAAATTACTACAGACCTCATTGTTTGGACAGGCAGACCGGAGCAGAGGAGGTTAGGAGGGCGATTTTATGTCGTAAACAAAAGGTGCGGACGGGTGGATGGTGTCACCAGACGGCAGAAAACAGCGGAGCTGCACCGTAGGAGCAACGGCTAACATGCTAACAGATGGAGGAAGAATTCACCAGCATACCAGTAGGTTATTAACTCTTTTTTCACTTCATTATGGCTCTTAAATGTATGTGGTTTTTGATAATTATGTAGGGTAATGTGTTAGGATAGGCTAAGTGCTTGATAAAATAAAGTACTGTACGTATGAGGTGCCGTTTGGATGTATTTTCCGACTTACGTCGAAATCTTACGAACGTGCGTACGGAACTTGTTCGTAAGTCGGGGACTACCTGTACCTGAAATTAAAACGTGAACCAAATATCAAGAGATAAAAACAACTTTTAGGAAAAGTTGTCCAGTTTTGTGCCTGTTAGCTTACACTGTAAGCTATCAGCTAAACAGAAACACTTTATTTCTTTATAATCTTGTCTTCTAAGTCAAATTTAATTAAAATGTGCGCACATAAAAACAAAAAAATCTGATAAAAAAATAATTTTCGGGATAAGTTTTGTGCCAGTTGTTAGCCTACCAAGTATGCTAACTAGCCTAGCCAAAACCTAAAAAAAACCCAACTTTATTTGTTATTTACTTTAAAAATCAATAGAGACAGAATAAAATTAATCTTAGTCTAAATTTAAATCCTTTAAACAGCCGTGGCAGAGTCGATTTGCTGTTAAAACAAGTTTTTCATTAAAGCATCATGTGTAAGAACAACTTTTAGGAAAAGTTGTCCAGTTTTGTGCCCGTTAGCTTACATGGTAAGCTATCAGCTAAACACAGACACTTTACTTCTTTATAATCTTGTCTTCTAAGTTAAATTTAATTAAAATGTGAGAACATAAAAACAAAAAAAATCTGATAAAAAAATAATTTTCGGGATAGGTTTTGTTCCAGTTGTTAGCCTACCAAGTATTCTAACTAGCCTAGCCAAAACCTCAAATAAAAAACTTTGGTTATTTAGTTTAGTTTAATTAGTTTATTCGTTTCAAATTTAAAACCCAAAGGAAATTTTTTTTACAGAACCATATGCAGAAATAAAATACATTTAAAATGAAAGGAAGCAGAAGAAGAAAATAATCTTATAATATCTGCCCCTTCTTAAAACAAAAATCCATTTAAACAATCAATTCAAGCAATAATTATCCATGAACCATATTATAACTAATAATAATATAACTAATTCATAGAGATTTTAAATATATAACATTTACACATAACTTTTCAACAATCTATTCTTAATCATTTTCTTAAATACAGACATTGACTGAGCAACTTTAACATCATCTTCCAAGCCATTTCATATACCAATTCCATGTACAGGTATTAAAGTAAAACGACACTAGTTCTATATTGTGGTTTAACAAAATGTCAGTTCCCTTTAAACTATAATGACTTTCTTTTTACAAAAAGCTTTTGAATATTTGAAGGTAGAGTGTAATTTTGTGCTTTATATATTAGTAAAATAATATTATATTCCACCAAATCATAAAATCCCAGCAGCTTCAATTTATAAAATAATACACTACAGTAGATGGATGATAATAATGCGTTCTTGTTATAATTCTTAAAGCTCTTTTCTGTAAAACAACAATAGGTTTTGTTGTAGTTTTGCACGCTGTACCCCAGATTTCAACACAATAAATTAAATGTGGTACTATGATTGAATTATACAGCAAATACAAAGCTTTATCATTAAGTAGGTCCTTTGCCTTATATAGTACTGCAATGGATTTTATTTACTTTAAAAACCAATAGAGGCAGAGTAAAATAAAATAAAAATAAAATCATTACAGAAAGGAATGAATTATTTTGTGATGGGATAGTTTTGGGAGCAGACAATGCATTTATAAAGGGATTTCAATAGGGTTGTTTTTCTCCTAGTGAAACATTAGAGGGCAGTAAAGTTACCGTCAGCGATAAAAGATTTGAGACTTTGTGATGAACTGTTGTTTATTGACCCACAAAACAAAACAACAATAAATAAAGAACATGGATGTGTAGCAAGAGGTCTTCCTCTGATATTTTGTTGCAGATATGCACCGAGATAAAACAAAATTAAAACGTGTCGAAGTACGAAGACGCGTTAACGCCTGGATCTCGGGTTATTTAAAGACGTTTCCAGCTGATAACGGCGTCCCATCCTCTTCCATCCATGGACTTCAGTCCCATTAGACAGTGTTTCCCAGTCGCTGGTAGATAAGAAGGAACATAAAATCCTGAGTTGGTTTGGAGGACGCCACCGCCATCAGCGACCTCAGGAGAAAACAGCTGGTTGTGGCCGCTGCCTCCTCTTGAATCCACTTCCCCTTTAAGCTGTCTGAGAGGACGACACTCGCTCCATCTGCGTCTGTTTGGCTGCCGGGGCTGAAGAAGCTCCGGAGCTTCAGACGGTGAAGATGATGTGCAGAACAGGCTCGAGGCTGATAAGAACCCGAACTCGCAGATGATACACAACGGAACCATCCATCACCAAACAGGTAAAAGTCATTTTGCTGCTTCTTTAGTCCTTTTGGCATGGCATCTTTTCCCCTTCTGTGTGGGTTCAACGTCTTGACTTTTTGTTATTAACTTTGTTTAACTCAACATAATTTGGGCGTCTAAGATAAGAAAGAGCTTTTAGAAGTGGGTCAATGAGAGCCATAAGTGTTTAAAGGCTTAATTTTCCTTTCAAAGACCATTTGAAACACCATTTGCCTTGAAACTGCCCTCGTTCATCCTGAAAACACTAAAGACCGAGGCACTATTTCAAAATCGGAACATTTATTATAAACACTGCTATTGAAACAGATACATCATAAAGCACATAGAGATAAACCCGTCAGACGAGCACAGCTGGTACGATGGAGTCTGAGTAAACGCTTGAGGACTGAGTAATCTTGCTCTGTCGAGATACGCATCACTCCCTAAAGGGAGCTGTAACTTCAGACTCCCACATGATAAATTATTGAACCAATATCGTCTGCTGTACGTAAAGGTGACATTTTGTTTCAGTGGTGGACAGATAAGTGGTATGGACAATGACCGTAGGCGTTCCGAACCACCTCCGTCTGCTCCGACGGTTCAGCAGATCTCCGAGGCAACATAAAAATATGTGAATATAAATAATAAAGTCATGAACATTCGGCTCAAGTGGACTCTTGAGCTGTGCAGAGATCACAAAGCCAAGAAGAATTTTAAGTGGTCCTATTTTAAGGACGAGAGACCATAAAGACTCTTACTGCGCAACTTGCGTGTTTTTCAATTGCAGTCATAATACGAGGCTTTATTCAGGCCTAAATATGAATTTAATTGAAACGTTAAACGTTTTTGGAGCGCGTCATTAACGAGTGTCTCTTTCTGTTTGGTTTGGTTTCTCAACAAATTCCCCAGAATCTACTTACTGCGCAGGCGTCTTGTACTTCTTGACAATGTGTACATGTTCATACGTTGTTCATAAAACTCCATTCAGAAATTCAAAGATGATCTCTACTGTTTCATTGTCACTGCTTCCAGGCAGCTGAACCGTGACCCTATTGGCTACAGATGGGAGGAGGTCTGCAGGAGTCGCCTATGATGGACTACGACTCCAAAGCCCTGCTCTCTACAGAGAACCTCATCTACGCCATCACCGTGCCACTGTCCACCTCCATCATCCTGGCCAACCTGGTCATCATCTTGGGCATCTCTTGCAACCGCCAACTCCACAACACGCCCAACTACTTATTCCTCAGCCTGCTGGTGGCCGACATGTGCACGGGCGTGGCACTGCCCTTCATCCCATTGATGGGTCTGAATCGGGAGATGAGTCTAAACTCCTGTTTGTTGGCCCACGTCTTCCCCAATTTCCTTTTTTTGGCGTTTTTGTTCAACCTGGTCATGGTCCACTATGAACGCTACATATGCATCGTTGACTCTCTGCGTTACAACAACCTGTGGATGCATCGCAGTTTTCCCTTGGCGTTGCTGATAGTTTGGGCACCACCACTTCTGTACGCATCCCTACCTGCTTTTGGGTGGAATAACTGGACAGGGCTGGACTGGAACAGCCGTTGTGAAAACGTGTCAAAGTTGTCGCCACTTTCGAACTGTTCGGCAAATGGAACCACTTGCTGCTCCTACAGGCGGGTGTTCCCCAATGCGTTCATCTACTTGGAGGTGTACGGCCTCGTTTTACCTGCAATTCTGATCATCGCTGGTATGACCGGACGTGTTTTGTGCATCACCCGAGGACAGCTGAAGGACATATGCCGGCTCCATCGCTCAATAGAGCGAGGCAGTCAGGCCTCGGAGCAGGAGCAGAGGCTGAACCTGCGGTACACTCGCTGCGTGGTGGCGGTATCTCTGACGTTTCTGGCCTGCTGGGTTCCGTACCTCATCTACATGCACGTCTGCATAGCGTTTTTAATCAGCGATACCAAGTGGAGCTCCACCACGCACATCGTATTGTCATGCACCGGTATCGGAAGCATGGCTGTGGTGCCGCTGGTACTTGGCCTGGCCAACAAACAGTACACGGAACCTGCGTACATACTGTTCCAAAAACTCAGAGACCGGTGGAGAAGAACACAAGAACTGGAAGAGGCCGCATTCTGAAAGAACGGCCATGGATCTAATATTTATTACGTTAGGCAAAAATATCGGGACGTGTTTGAAATGACCGTTTGGCGACTTGACTTTTTTTGGCATTGTTCTCGTTCCGTTCATCGCATGGACTGTTTTCGTTTTTACGATGAAAACCTGGTCATGCTAGAGAATTTAGAGTTTCTTAATGAGAAACTCTAAATTTCCAACAGTGGGTAACTTTTAAGATTTATTGTTCAAATCAGGAACCAGAGGCCACAAAGACGAGGAGCCAAAGATAGACCCAGTTAATGTGTGGTATGAAAATCTTACCGGACCTGAGGTCGGGTTCTCTGCTTTTATAAGACTGATGCATTTATGTTTAGTTGGAAATGCTGTTTTCTTATTTATAACTTTTTTATTAATTTGTTTCNAGCCAGAAAGCGCCAAACTACCGTAGTTACTAGACTATTGAGCGCACCCGAATAGAAGGCCACGCCCACTAACTTAAAAAATAAAAACACATGTCTATATTTATAGCTTGTCTATAAGTTGCAGGTGTCCACGATGTAACATGAGATATTTACACAGAAAGATTTCTTAAACTTTTAAATAAATACGTACCGGTAACACACTAATACTACAGTAAATTAAATACGTACTGGTAACACACTAATACTACAGTAAATTAAATACGTACTGGTAACACACTAATACTACAGTACATTAAATACGTACTGGTAACACACTAATACTACAGTAAATTAAATACGTACTGGTAACACACTAATACTACAGTACATTAAATACGTACTGGTAACACACTAATACTACAGTACATTAAATACGCACTGGTAACACACTAATACTACAGTAAATTAAATACGTACTGGTAACACACTAATACTACAGTAAATTAAATACGTACTGGTAACACACTAATACTACAGTACATTAAATACGTACTGGTAACACACTAATACTACAGTAAATTAAATACGTACTGGTAACACACTAATACTACAGTACATTAAATACGTACTGGTAACACACTAATACTACAGTACATTAAATACGCACTGGTAACACACTAATAGGGGCGGCCGTGGCGTAGTGGTAAGGGCAGTCGTCTCCCGATCGGAAAGTTGGCGGTTCGACTCCCGGGACCCGCACCATGTGTCGTTGTGTCCTTGGGCAAGACACTTAACCCTGAGTTGCTCCCGATAGGACTGGAAAGCACCTTGCATGGTAGTCTGCCGCCACCGGTTTATGAATGTGTGTAGCATTCAATATATGTGTAGCACTTTGAGATTTTCAGTAATGAAAAGTGCGTTATAAATTGAATTTATTATTATTAATACAGTACTACAGTACATTAAATACGTACAGGTAACACACAAATACTACAGTAAATTAAATACGTACCGGTAACACGCTATTACTACAGTAAATTAAATATGTACCGGTAACACATAAATACTTCAGTAAATTAAATACGTACCGGTAACACACAAATACTACAGTAAATTAAATACATAGCGGTAACACACAAATACTACAGTACATTAAATACGTACTGGTAAAGCACAAATACTATGGTACATTAAATACGTACTGGTAACACACAAATACTACAGTACATTAAATATGTACTGGTAACACACAAATACTACAGTACATTAAATGTACTGGTAACACACAAATACTACAGTACATTAAATACGTACCGGTAACACACAAATACTACAGTACATTAAATACGTACTGGTAACACACTAATACTACAGTAAATTAAATACATACCGGTAACACACTAATACAGTAATACAGTACATTAAATACGTACCGGTAACACACAAATACTACAGTACAGTACATTAAATACGTACCGGTAACACACAAATACTACAGTACATTAAATACGTACTGGTAACACACTAATACTACAGTAAATTAAATACGTACCGGTAAAACACTAATACTACAGTACATTAAATATTCGTACCGGTAACACACAAATACTACAGTACATTAAATACATACCGGTAACACACAAATACTACAGTAAATTAAATGTGTACCGGTAACACACAAATACTACAGTAAATTAAATATGTACCGGTAACACACAAATACTACAGTAAATGTTTTTCAGGACGCTCCAGGTGCAGGTTCCTACCTCTGACAGTCTCTGACCGTCCAATCAAACATGAAGATCCTGATTTTATCAAACGCCTGCTCGAAGGCCCCGGAGTCACCAGCTCAACATCTGATTGATTGGTCAAAGCAACAGTTTCTTTACCATTAGTTTGAACCAGCCGGGGCCTGCACTGTTGATTCTGAAGGCCTTGAGGCAGATTTATTTGACCCTAGCAACAGATGATGCTTGAAACCTGATTGGACAAAAACTTTGTAGAAACAAATGCTGCTGGAAGCTGAAAAGCTGTGAAATGAAGAGAACACACATTTCAGAATAATATTCATGAATAGAAAAATAGACTAAAATGTAGGTTAGTGGGTCTGGTTGAGTTGAGGCCAGCAGAGGAGGTTCTGCGGGCCCGGACCGTCCATCACTCATGACTGATTTTGAGATATTTATGGTTTTTATTCTATCAGAGTTTTGTTTCTGGTTTTTGGAGATTTTAAAACTGAATATTCAGCTGACAGTGATGGTGGCACAACAACCTTTGAGCTGTCTGAACTTTTCAGATATTTTCCTAGAAATCTCTTCGTACTTCCACAACTTATTTATTATACATCAAAATACAGTTTTCATAGCACCCCCAGAATGCAGAGGCCACACCTAAACTTCCACAGATTTAAATTATACTTTAGTTAAAATATTCTCTTTAAAACTGGAAATGAAGGGGTTGCTTTAAGTTGTCAAATCTTTTACATAATTTAGTTTTGTTTGTTACATGAATCACTCAAATTGTTTGTTTTGTCTTGCATGAGCAGAGGATGAAGCTAAAGCTGTGGAAGAGGAAGAGCTGCAGAAACTGAAGCAGTTCGACCTGGACTGGAGGTTTGGGCCCTGTTCAGGTAGATCAGCAGACACGGGCGTGTCGGTGAACATTGAACTACTGATGCTCTTTTATTTATGGATTCTTTAAACTGGTGTAAAATAAATCAGCGTATAAGATTAGCCAGGGCGTTTTATTACGCTTTTGTATTTTTTTATGTTTTAAACGAAAGGAATGAAAAGAAGGGTGTCACGGTGGCTCAGCTGGTAGAGCTGCTGCCTCTCAGCGAGGTGGTCGCCGGTTCAAATCCCGGCCGGGAACTTCCTGGGTGGAGTTTGCATCTGTGCTGCGTGGGCTTTCTCCGGCGTCTCCGGTTTCCTCCCACAGACCAAAAACACAATGATGACATCACACTTACTGTATTTTCCGGTCTATAAGTCGCACCTTTTTGCCTAATTTGCATGCCCTGCTACTAATAGAGAGGTGAGACTTGTTTATGGATTTTTCCCCATATTTTTAGACCAATTTTTGGCTCAGATATGACCGTTTTTCATTTTGGCAAAAAAATGGAGCAGTACCACTTTCGGCCGCTAGGGTCCACCGACCGTTCCCACCTCGTGTCCGACGGCAGCCTCCTCTGGTTGGACTGACTCTGTCGCAGCCTGGCCTCCTGCTCTGGAGGTATGAACTACGAAACCACAGGACAGATTTTTATGAAACTTACAGAAAGTAATTACAGGTGATCCCCGACTTACGAGCGAGTTCCGTTCCTGCGAGGTATGTCGGAACCCGAAACACGTGTCGCTCGTAAGTCCGGATTTTCGGTCGTAAGTCGAAAAATGTATGCTAGCGCTGCGCCGAACAGTGTATTGAACGCCTTTTTTGACTCGTTTTTCAACACAAACGTACATACTAGTTCATAAACATGCACAGAACTTTGTTTACAAACGGTTAGCTAACCCACTTTCATCTAAAAACACATACCAGTGCTGTATTTTCTGTATGTTCTGTACAACTTTACTGTTCGTTAGTCAGCTCGTAAGTCCGGAACCTCGTATGTCGATGCGCTCGTAAGTCAGGGAGTACCTGTACTAGGTGGACATTTACAAACTGTTAGCTGTAGAAGATGTTTAGAGCTAAAATTCGATATTTTAGCATCGTTGTTTGTTAGCGGTTAGCTACCGTAAACGTGTACTATTTAGATAAATAACTCATGAACTACAGGACAGATTTTCTTTAGACTTACAGAACTTAATTACTTGGTGGACATTTACAAACTGTTAGCTGTATGAGATTTTTTTTTTAGCTAAAATTCGATTTATTTATAATTTATTTTCGCAGCGCACGCGACGGTTTGGAAGACGTCAAAGCGAAACAATTTAAATCCAGCAGATTTGACCATTTCGTGAATTTATTAAGGAACGGTTAAAGGTCCACCGACATGATTTTTTTACTATTCATAAAATTGCTCAAAATATATATATTTTATCATTTAAATATGTTCCTTTATGCAAACAAAATGATAAATCACTTTAATTTTGCTTTAAAAGTGATTTTGAACTTCAAGCCGTGTTTAATCATGGGAAATCTGATTACACCCGAACGCACCATCTGTGATGTCACACTGGGCAGAGCTCTGGGCTTGTCACAGTGCGTAGGTATGAGCAGCTCCACATGAAGGTAAGTCTGATACAGCATCAGACCTAAATTAGATCCTGTTGTTTCTTGTTCCATCACCCAAACTATTTTCTGCTTCCCAAAATGAAGACAAATAGCTCAAATCTTCACATAGATTGATAAATTTGTCGGGTTTTAAATGGTCCGCTATTAAAGAGACCAGAGCCCTCTGCCCAGTGTTACATCACAGATGGTGCGTTCGTGTGTAATTGGATTTCCCATGATTAAACACGGCTTGAAGTTCAAAATCACTTTTAAAGCAAAATTAAAGTGATTTAGCATTTTGTTTGCAAAAATGAACATATTTAAATGATAAAATATATATATTTTGAGCAATTTTATGAAAATTAAAAAATCATGTCAGTGGGGCTTTAAGCTCAGGAACCCTTGTGCTATAATGTCAGCTAAGAAATATTTTTTAAGCGTTTATTTAGCTAACATTTAAAGAAATAAAGCCGTCCCGCGCGTGCACATGGCAAAACTACTTTTTTTAATCCAGCTGATTTGACAATTGCGTTCATTTATTAAGGAAAAGTTCAGCTAAGACACATCTTTGCTATAATTGTTTTTACCGTGTTAATCTTGTTAAAAGTCCTTCCGTGCGCGCTCTCCTGTGGCACACATTTTCAGCAGGGCGAATGAGGCGCTGACGCGTCGCGGTGATGCATAATAGATGCAACTTTAAAGGGATTGTGACATGATTTTTTTACTATTCATAAAATTGCTCAAAATATATATATTTTATCATTTAAATATGTTTGTTTTTGCAAACAAAATGATAAATCACTTTAATTTTGCTTTAAAAGTGATTTTGAACTTCAAGCCGTGTTTAATCATGGGAAATCCGATTACACTCGAACGCACCATATGTGATGTCACACTGGGCAGAGGGCTGTGGTGTCTTTAATAGCGGACAATTTAAAACTGGACGAATTTAGCAATCTATGTGAAGATTTGAGCTATTTGTCTTCATTTTGGGAAGCAGAAAATTGTTTGGGTGATGGAACAAGAAACAACAGGATCTAATTTAGGTCTGATGCTGTATCAGACTTCCTTCATGTCGAGCTGCTCATACCTGCGCACTGTGACAAGCCCAGAGCTCTGCCCGGTGTGACATCACAGATGGTGCGTTCGCGTGTAATGGGATTTCCCATGATTAAACACGGCTTGAAGTTCAAAATCACTTTTAAAGCAAAATTAAAGTGATTTATCATTTTGTTTGCAAAAACAAACATATTTAAATGATAAAATATATATATTTTGAGCAATTTTATGAATAGTAAAAAAATCATGTCACAATCCCTTTAATAGAGGTGCGACATGTTTATGGATTTTTCCAATTTATTGCCAATAATTGGACAAAGCAACTTATAGAAAGATGTGAGTTATCAGATGGAAAATACGGTACTTAAAATCCATCCAGTGTTTCGTGAAATATGTATGGTATATTTATATTGGTATATTTGTGGTAAATGTATGTTCAGATATGTACAGTATCAGTAAAACGACAGAGTTCTAAAAGGTTTTCATGACTGATCTCACTCGATCTCAGTGCTCACACTAAAGGTTATGGATGATTCTCAGCTACTACCACTCCAGGTTGTGGCTCAGTGTCTGCGGTGGCGGAGCTGTGCTGAGTTTTAAATCTGTGAGCTTCAGGCGGCAGATGTTCCTCTGAGACGTTTGGGTTTTGTTTCTCTCGTCGTCTGTAGGCATCAGCCGGCTGCAGAGGTGGGAGCGAGCAAAGCTTCACGGACTGAATCCACCCGAGGAGATCAGAGAGCTGCTGCTAACACACACCGATCCTGAATACAGCCTCAGGTAACACCACAGGTGGAGAGAGTACTAAAAATGTACTCAACTAAATGTACAGTTGAGTAAGAGTAAAAAGCAAAGTAAAACGTGCTATTAATTACAGCTGGAGGGCGTCTCTCCTGTGGGGCGCAAAGAAGAGGATTTTTTTTAAATCTCATGGGATCTTAAATTACAAGCCCAAAACCAGAAAAGTTGGCACGTTGTGGAAATCGCAAATAAAAACAGAATACAATGACTTGCAAATCTTTTTCAACCTATATTCAATTGAACACACTGCAAAGACCACATACTTAACGTTCGAACTGGTAAACTTTGTTATTTTTTGCAATTATTAGCTCATTTGGAATTTGATGCCTGCAACATGTTTCAAAAAAGCTGGCACAAGTGACAAAGAAGACAGAGAAATTTGAGGAATGCTCATCAAACACTTATTTGGAATATCCCACAGGTGAACATGCAAATTGGGAACAGGTGGGTGCCATGATTGGGTATAAAAGCAGCTTCCTTGACATGCTCAGTCATCCACATAGAAGGATGGGGCGAGGGTCACCACTCTGTGAACAAATGCGTGGGCAAATTGTCGAACAGTTCAAGAACAACTTTTCTCAACGAGCTATTGCAAGGAATTTAGGAATTTCACCATCTACGGTCCGTAATATCATCAAAAGGTTCAGAGAATCTGGAGAAATCACTACACGTAAGGGGCAAGGCCGAAAACCAACATTGAATGCCCGTGACCTTCGATCCCTCAGGCGGTACTGCATCAAAAACCGACATCAGTGTGTAAAAGATATCACCACATGGGCTCAGGAATACTTCAGAAAACCACTGTCAGTAACTACAGTTCGTCGCTACATCTGTAAGTGCAAGTTAAAGCTCTACTATGCAAAGCAAAAGCCATTCATCAACAAGATCCAGAAACGCCGCCGGCTTTGCTGGGCCCGAGCTCATCTGAGATGGACTGATGCAAAGTGGAAAAGTGTTCTGTGGTCTGATGAGTCCACATTTCAAATTGTCTTTGGAAACTGTGGACGTCGTGTCTTACGGACCAAAGAGGAAAAGAACCATCAGGACTGTTATAGGCGCAAAGTTCAAAAGCCAGCATCTGTGATGGTATGGGGGTGCATTAGTGCCCAAGGCATGGGTAACTTACACATCTGTGAAGGCACCATTAATGCTGAAAGGTACATACAGGTTTTGGAGCAACATATGCTGCCATCCAAGCGACGTCTTTTTCATGGACGCCCCAGCTTATTTCAGCAAGACAATGCCAAGCCACATTCTGCACGTGTTACAACAGCGTGGCTTCGTAGCAAAAGAGTGCGGGTCCTCCCCTGGCCTGCCTGCAGTCCAGACCTGTCCCCCATTGAAAATGTGTGGCGCATTATGAAACGTAAAATACGACAACGGAGACCCCGGACTGTTGAACAACTTAAGCTGTACATCAAGCAAGAATGGGGAAGAATTCCACCTGAAAAGCTTCAAAAATTGGTCTCCTCAGTTCCCAAACGTTTACTGAGTGTTGTTAAAAGGAAAGGCGATGTAACACAGTGGTAAATATGTCCCTGTGCCAACTTTTTTGCAATGTGTTGCTGCCATTGAATTCTAAGTTAATGGTTATTTGCAAAACAAAATAAAGTTTCTCCGTTCGAACATTAAATATATTGTCTTTGCATTCTATTCAGTTGAATATGGGTTGAAAAAGATTTGCAAGTCATTGTATTCTGTTTTTATTTGCGATTTGCACAACGTGCCAACTTTTCTGGTTTTGGGCTTGTAAATAAAAGGCCTCAAACATTAATATGCAAGTACTGAATACACCACGTCCATGAGATATTTGAACACACAGAGAGAGGAACTTGTTATTACAGTGCACACATTGACCTGTCACATGACGAAATGTGTCACATCACTAAAGCAGCTGGTAGGAAACCTCTTGAAATACTAATTCTATGAATTGGTTGATTAACACATTTTAATAATTATGTATAAGGCCCACTTTGGCCAACTGTGTTGTTTTAAAGTGCTTTATAAATAAAGTTGTATTGTATTGTACCGGGAGGAGACCCAGAGGAAGATCCAGGACACGCTGGAGGGACTATAATACAAATAATTGTTTTTAAGTGTTAATCTTCTTAAAAGCCTTGCTGTGCGCTCCTGTGGAAGAGACATTTGCAGCAGAGCTAAACACGGTCCACATTTTGACGTAGGTGCAACCTATACTCGGGTGCGACCTATACTCCGGAAAATACGGTATGTTTCTCGGCTGGCCTGGGAACGCCTTGGGATTCCCCCGGAGGAGCTGCTCCAAGTGGCTGGGGAGAGGGAAGTCTGGGCCTCCCTAAGGCTGCTACCCCCGCGACCCGACCGATAAGCGGAAGAAGATGGATGGATGGATGGATGGATGTACAAAAACGCATTACCTTCCAATATTCAAACTAAATTTGTTAAAAGAGAGAGTTGTTATTTTTTAAAGGGGATAGAAATGTTTGTGAAGCCACGGTTTTGAACTTGCTTGAAGGAAAGATGCACTTTAATCCAGGGTGTAGGTTTATGGAATGGTTTGGAGGAGGACCTTAAAAATGTCAGATGTCTGTTTATATTTAAGAGAAAGATTAAAGCTAGTTTTTGAAGGTATATGATCAAGTATAATTGAATCTAAAGAAACTGCTGTTTGAGTTGATATATTTTTCTTTTTAGTATTGCTTTATATATATATATGTATATTATATTTTGTTCAAAATATTTTGACGATAAAAGGAGCAGACATCATAAGATTTATTCTTCTTCTGCTTCCTTTCATTTTGATTTGTGTATTATTTGTGTTTTATTGTAAAAAAAAATTGTATTTTAAATGAAATGAATAAATTTTTTTGGAATTGGAATTGGAAAGAAAAAAAAGCTGCCCTTGTTACGACTCTGGACCCCAAAGTCTGTTGAGCTGAAAGCCTGAGCTTTCAGAAGATTTTCTTAACTGGTAAATGGAACTAATAACTTAAACTAGTCTAACTTCTTGTTTTTTAGTATTTTACATCGCTTCATACCGTAGCTGGTTTTGTTTCGTTATTTCATTTCTTCTATTTACTTTTCATTTTATATGATTGTCCACCCTTGTCATCATTACTGCCATCCATCAAGTATTTTATCAATTGAAATTATTGAAATTTTATGATTTGGTTGACTATAATATTATTTTAGTATTGTATAAAGCTCAGAACTACACACTACCCTCAAACATTCAAACGCATTTTGTAAAAAGGAATACTACTTGTAATCTTAAGGGAATAGACATTTTTGTAAAGCCACAGTACAGAACTAGTTTAAAGGGTCGGTCGACTTTAATTCAGAGAATAAGTCTGTGGAATGATTTGGAAAATGATGTTAAAACAGTAAAGTAAATGCCTATGTTTAAGAAAATGATTAAGACTACATTTTTGAAAAAATACATATAAATTAGTTTATATCAAAAGTACTATATGTGGAAAATTGTGATGAGTTATTTATTATGTTATAGTATTTATAGATTATTGTTGTTTGAATTAATATTGCTTAAAGAAGGGGCAGATATGATTAGATTTTTTTCTTCTTCTGCTACCTTTCATTTTATGTATTGTTTATTTTCTCATGTGGTTTTGTAAAAAAAAAATTTGTGTGTGTGTGTTTTAAATCTGAAATGAATAATAAATAAATAATTTGTTAAATCAGGTCTCTCTTGTCGATGAGTCCTCGAGGCTCAATGGGACCAACCTGTAGAAATAAAGGTTGAATACAGACTGGAGGGAGCTGTACATGTGGACTGACTTAAAAATGAAACCCCTTCATCAGTAAGGGAACACTTTTTAAACAAAAATAAAATCTTACTGGCCAACTACCACGTGTTTGTTCGTTCTGGATTGATTTCAGCTGATCTTCTTAAATTGTGTCGTTCAGAAAAAATAACATTGAGCAAAGAAAAATGTTATTTTTTATGTGTTCAAGCTTTAATTCTTTGATTCAGTGCAGATCATGGAGATTATTTGTTGCCGCTTAACGTGAGAATAACGACTTTACGTCTCATCGTTGTCCCATTCTCATGTTTCAGCTTGTGGGCGGGATATCCTATCTGAAGAAGACATGAGGCAGAAGACGAGACACGTCCATGCATGTTTGTATGTTGATGTTTAATAATCATGTTTTATCTTCTACAGTTTGTTTTTATTCATGTTTTTAATAAACAGATACCAACAACAAATTTTGTGCTTTTCCTTTGGTGTGACGAACAAAATAATGAACAATATAATGTACCGGTACATCAGCATTTATCATGTTCCTCAGTTTAATTCAGTTTATTTCTGTAGCTCCAGGTCACAACAGGACAGAAACGTTGCCGATCAAAGCAAATCAGTAAAAATTATCTGAGGAAGCAATTATCGTCTTTGAAAGATGAAGGCGGACAATAATGTAGTTGCTTGTCTGTTCATGTGCCCGTCTGTTAGCAAAATATCTCATGAACCAGTTGTGTCCAGGTGTGGATAGCCAGAGCAGTTTTTGCCCCAAACATGTCGTCGGACCCTGGTTAGATCGGTTGTCTTCTCTCCAACAGTGTGTGTGAGAGGTGGGGGACACCTGCACAGGTGACTTGTCCATAGAGACACACCGGGACAATCAAGACAACCACTCCCTCTCTTACTCACATCCAATTATCAATAACCAACATGCATGTGTTTAGTTTGTGGGGAGAACCCACAGAGAAAACATGCAAACTCAACACAGAACCTTTTACTTAAAAACAACAACAAAAAGTTCTGTTTGTTCTAAAAGGAGGAAACCAGAAATTTGGCACCTTTAATAAAAAACTAGGATACA
>JBBPBX010010543.1:18879-31768 GCA_038048925.1 Garcialebias charrua
ATGACCAAGAAGCCTCGTCCTACACGTGCTGAGGCCAATGATGTTGCCAACGCTGTGCTGGATGGCAACGACTGCATTATGCTGAGTGGTGAGACCGCCAAGGGAGACTACCCTCTGGAGGCAGTGCGCACACAGCATATGGTAAGACTGGCTCTGTTCCTGAGGTGTTGTATTTATTAACAATGGCAACATTAGGGAACCATGACAGATTTTTGTATGATAATGCAGACGATGTTTGATTTATGTTTTGTATTTATATAGATAGTGTTAAACAAACGTAGTTATCTTATTGTGAACACATCACTGCTATAATGATAGTAGCATTCCTTTACAGAATGTATATTAGCCACAACTTTGCATGTCAAAGTTTTAAACTAACATGTTGTATCTGTTACGCTCAGAGTATGTGTTGGAGATGGCTTTCAGCTACAAACACGTCAAGTTTCAGCTCAATAGCTGCAACACTGACTGAGATACAGTAATGTTTTGTGTTTGCTATCTATAAATTAGCCATGGTAGCCATCTATAATTCAGCTGACTCCACAATTCGACTAAAACTTTTAAAGATTTACAGCCAGTGTCTGAGAGTTTCATTAAATTTGACCAGTGTTCATCAAGTGTTTTGCTAATAGACAGAGACATTTCCACACAGACAGACGCAGGTGGTTCATAGCAGCAGGTGCAGATATAATTCACAGTCTGAACATCTGCTGGGCACAGCCACAGTCCCTGAACATCATGGGTTGAGTAACTCCAAAGCAACCACTGTCTTTTATAACAAACCATCCAGCCACGGCTTTAATTTATTTTCTGTTTCACGTGTTCAGATTGCCCGAGAAGCTGAGGCCGCCATGTTCCACAGGCAAATGTTTGAGGAGCTGCGTCGCACCTCCCATCTGACCCGTGACCCCACGGAGACTGTCGCCATCGGTGCTGTTGAGGCTTCCTTCAAGTGCTGCGCCACCGCCATCATCGTGCTCACCAAGACTGGCAGGTATGACCTGGCTGTAACTTTTACTGTCGAGACCTGGGTCAGGGTTCCTCCACCGCGAGCGATGTAACAACTCCATTATGATGCCTCTCCCACCCGCCGCCTCCCCCCCCCAACACAAACCCTGCTGTGCTCTTATCAAGCGTGCCAACTTCCACTGCACTCACAATCTGTTCTCCACTTGTGACCTTTGGAGATCTGAACCCTGACATTTTACAAGTTAATTTTAACTCCCTGTTCATTCCTTTCAGTCAGAGTTCATCCTCACAACACGAGATCCAGAACACACGGCACCATCAGCTGGACAGTAGTCTAATAAGTTTATAATTATCGCTTTACTAACAATGGCTCTAAAGGCTGCTTGTGTGTGAAAGGTGGTACAGTATTTGTATGTGTTTGTGTTGCTTTGCAGCCTTTTTTAGCTCCCTGTTTTTATTTTCTCACTTATTTGTCAGTCATCATTTATTTTGATGTTGTTAATTTTGTCCAGTACAAGCAGCCAACTCCATGCAACACTAACCTACCACACAACATGTAGCAGCTAAAGAGCTTAAAGGTCCACTGACATGATTTTTTTACTACAGTATTCATAAAATTGCTCAAAATATATATACATGATCATTTAAATATGTTCGTTTTTGCAAACAAAATGATAGATCACTTTAATTTAGCTTTAAAAGTGATTTTAAACTTCAAGTCGTGCTTAATCATGGGAAATCCGATTACACGCGAACGCACCATCTGTGATGTAGTGAGAGGCAGAGGGCTCTGGTCTCTTTAATAGTGGACAATTTAAAACACGACAAATTTAGTCAATCTTGTGAAGATTTGAGCTATTTGTCTTCATTTTGGGAAGCAGAAAATAGTTTGGGTGATGGAACAAGAAACAACAGGATCTAATTTAGGTCTGATGCTGTATCAGACTTACCTTCATGTCGAGCTGCTCACACCCGCGCACTGTGACAAGCCCAGAGCTCTGCCTCACACTACGTCACAGATGGTGCGTTCGCGTGTAATTGTTTCCCATGATTAATAATAATAATAATAATAATAATAAATTCAATTTATACCGCACTTTTCATTAATAAAAATCTCAAAGTGCTAGATTTCCCATGATTAAACACGGCTTGAAGTTCAAAATCACTTTTAAAGCAAAATTAAAGTGATTTATCATTTTGTTTGCAAAAACGAACATATTTAAATGATAAAATATATATATATATATTTTGAGCAATTTTATAAAAATTAAAAAATCATGTCAGTGGGGCTTTAATGTTTTTATCAATACTTGACAGAGAGAAAGAGAAGATGGGTTTTGATTTATTCATCTCATTAACACTAACTTCACGTGAATGACTAATTCTGAAACTGACTAAGCCAAACATTCAGTGATGCTCCACATCTTAAAGGTGCATCCTGTTCCCTGCAGGTCTGCTCACATGCTGTCCAGATACAGGCCTCGTGCCCCCATCATTGCAGTGACCCGTTGTGGTATGGCCGCCCGTCAGGCTCACCTGTACCGTGGTGTTTACCCCGTGCTCTACACCAAGCCTGCCAACGACGTCTGGGCTGAAGACGTTGACCTGCGTGTGAACTTCGCCCTGGATGTTGGTGAGTAGGAATAGTAGTTTGGTAAAAATCTGTCTCAGTAGAAAAGGAACTACAGTATTCTAAATTATTTTAGCGTTAGGTGCTTTTGGACCAAACACGTACTACTACTAGAATTATATTTAGGGATGAGGCTGATCCAGTATCGGTATCCGATACCAGCATAATTTAAGTATCTGATTTTCCGATCCAACCTGCCAATATTTCCGATCCGGCTTCAAAGAGCACTTGAGTTCCACCATATTCTGTGACTGCTGTCTTAACATTGTGCTCTGGGCCTCACAACAGGAAACACCCTAACTTTAAAAGCACACAAGAGGCAGGTCTATATCACAGATGTTCTTCTCACTCATGGTGCAGCTGGAAAACTGAAAAATCGCTAAGCATTATGGGAAAGACAACACAGTCCACTCCCCTTAACCACTACAGGAGTGGATTTTGTTGTCTTTCCCATAATGCTTAGCAACATTTTAGTTTTCCAGCTGCACCATGAGTGAGAAGGACAACTGAAAAACTGCTAGGCATTATGGGAAAGACAACACAGTCCACACCCCTTAACCACTACAGGGGTGGATTTTGTTGTCTTTCCCATAATGCTTAGCAGTATTTTAGTTTTCCAGCTGCACCGTGAGTGAGAAGGACATCTGTGATATAGATCTGCCTCTTGTGTGCTGATAAAGTTTGGGTTTCCTGTTGTGAGGCCCAGTGCGTCTTCATTGGGTTTAACTCACACAATGTTAAGACAGTAGTCTTTGTTCAAAAAATTCATTATTGCAACCTCATATACCTGAACCGTATCGGATTGGAAAGTATCGGTATCGGCCGCTACATAGATTTAAGTATCGGATCGGAAGTAAGAAATGTGGATCGTGCATCCCTAATTATAATGCAGTAATGAGTAGTAATAATAATTGTTACGTAAATGTTAGCTTTTGCACCGCCAGAGGATTGCTGTGATTGTGCAAAACCCAGCTGACTGTCAGTGCGGTCATGTTACACATGCACATGATGTTTACCACCAACAGCAACAATGGAGGACTCCATAGTTGGAGCTGGGAACTTTTCAGAGTGTAGTTTGAAAGCTTGCTACAAACAATCAGAAGAGCTGGTCAAGACTAACACGATGGATCAGTCTACTTTTTCCTACACGTTCAAAAACTGCATGGTTCAGCAGACAAGTTGAGTAGCTTCTACTTTAGCTATCTAAAGGCAGATTTGTTAGAGTGGGTGATGGGGCGTGGAGGCACAGAGGCTAGAGAAAGCAAACCTGTGATTGGAAGGTCGCCGGTACGATCCCCAAATCTGACAACCTTAAAAAAATTGTGGGAAGGAATGTTGAAACACCCACACCTGCCTCCATCCTCATTTGCCCCATTCTGGGCCCTTGAGCAAGGCCCTTAACCCCCACCATCTGCTCCCCCTGACACCTTAGATAGCAGCTCTCTGCTCCACACAGAGAGCTGTGGTAGCTCGGTGGTCTGTGGTTGTGTCAGGAAGGACATCTGGTGTAAAAACTACGTATTGTCAAGTCTTCGTGCAACTTAGTTTGCTGTGGCGATGGCTGAAGAAGGGAGCAGCTGAATAAAGAAGAAGAAGAAGAAGGTTGTTGAAAGTGTTCATTTTGTTTGACTAAATAATGTAAGTCCATTTCTGCTAGGTCCAGTCACATCATACATTACACTTTAGTTTCTGTTGAGCTAAGAAAGTTGCCAGTTCTAAAGCAGGAGCTAAAAAGATCTTCTTTTCCCTTTTCAGGGGTCGCCACAGCGAGTCATCCTCCTCCATCTCACTCTGTCCTCTGCATCCTCTGTCCTCACTCCAACTACCTCCATGTCCTCTCTAACTGCATCCATATATCTCCTCTTTGGCCTCCCTCTTTGTCTTTTTCCTGGCAGCTGCATTTCTAACATCCTTCTACCAATATACCCACTGTCCCTCCTCTGGACATGTCCAAACCATCTCAGTCTGGCCTCCCTAACTTTATCTCCCAGTTGTTCAACATGTGCTGTACCTCTGATGATCTCATTCCTGATCTTATCCATCCTTGTCACTCCTAAGGAGAACCTCAGCATCTTCATTTCTGCCACTTCCAGTTCTTTCTCCTGTCTTTTTGTCAATGACACTGTCTCCAGACCATACAACATAGCTGGTCTCACCACTGTCTTGTAAACTTTTCCTTTGACCTTTGCTGACACCTTTTTGTCACAAATCACTCCTGAAACTTTTCTCCATCCACTCCATCCTGCCTGGACTCTCTTTTTCACCTCTTTACCACATTCCCCATTTTCCTGGACAGTGGACCCCAAGTACTTGAAGTCCTGCACCTTTGTGACCTCTGCTCCTTGTAGCCTCACTGTTCCACTGGCCTCCCTCTCATTCACACACATGTACTCTGTCTTACTACGACTGACTTTCATTCCTCTTCTTTCAAGTGAATACCTCCACCTCTCCAAGTTCTCTTCCACCTGTTCCCTGTTCTCACCACAGATCACAATGTCATCTGCAAACATCATAGTCCATGGGGATTCCTGCCTGACCTCATCTGTTAGTCGGTCCATCACCAGAGCAAACAAGAAGGGGCTCAGAGCCGATCCTTGATGCAATCCCACCTCCACCTTGAAGCTATCTGTCACTCCTACAGCACATCTCACCACTGTCCTGCTGTCCTCATACATGTCCTGTACCAGTCTAACATACTTTTCTGCCACTCCAGATTTCCTCATGCAATACCACACCTCCTCTCTTGGCACCCTGTCATATGCTTTTTCTAAATCCACAAACACACAATGGAGTTCTTTCTGACCCTCTCTGTACTTCTCTATCAACATCCTCAAAGCAAAGATGGCATCTGTGGTGCTCTTTCTTGGCATGAAACCATACTGCTGCTGCTAAGCCTTCCTTCCACAACTCTCTCCCAGATCTTCATTGTGTGGCTCATCAACTTAATTCCCCTGTAGTTGCTACAACTCTGTACATCACCCTTGTTCTTAAAAATGGGAACCAGCACACTTCTTCTCCATTCCTCAGGTATTTTCTCACCCTCAAATATTCCATTAAATATTTGAGTCAAAAAACCTCACTGCCATCTCTCCAAGACATTTCCAAACTTCCACTGGTATGTCATCAGGTCCTACTGCCTTCCCCTTCATTCTTTTGAGAGCTCTCTGGACCTCACCCTCACTAATCTTTCCCACTTCCTGGTCCACAGTTTCTATGACCTCTATTCTTCTTTCTCTTTCATTCTCTTCATTCATTAGCTCCTCAAAGTAATCCTTCCATCTTCCCATCACACTCTCCTCACTTGTTAGAACATTCCCATTCCCATCTTTAATAAGCCTAACCTGTTGCACATCCTTTCCAGCCTGATCCCTCTGTCTTGCCAATCGGTACAAGTCCTTCTCGCCCTCTTTAGTGTCCAGTCTCCCATATAACTCATTGTACGCCCTCTGCTTTGCCTTAGCTACTTCCCTCTTTGCTCTACGTCCCATCTCCTTATATTCCTGTCTCCTCTCTTCAGTCCTCTCACTGTCATATTTCTTCTTGGCTAATCTCTTTCTTTGAATGGCGTCCTGCACTTCACTATTCCACCACCAGGTTTCCTTATCATCCATTCTCTGTCCAGATGACACACCAAGTACCTTTCTACCTGTCTCTCTAATTACTGTTGCTGTATTAGCCCAGTCACTTGGAAGCTCTTTTCTTTTTTCTTTTTATAGATGGCATCCCTTCTCACCTTACAGCCATCCTCTCACACCTATATGAATTTTTTTTAATAGAGAGAAAGGAAAGACAGAAAGTAAGACAACAAAACACAACAATTATCCACAAAAAGAGCACAAGGCAAACACACCCAACCTCCGTCTGAATCCTGCAAAGTACATGACAGAACACAGCAACAAAACACACATGCATAAAGACTAATAATATTCATGACCTTGCAGTACATTTCCATAAATAAACATACCCATACCTACAAATATATATACAGTATACATACATATACATTCATATTCAGTCACATACCCATCTACATATCTGCATATGATATCTACATATACATCCCTGCATCCATTTGTGTGTGGTTGTGAGCATGCATAAGTGAATAAGGTTCCGCATATGATATCTACATATACATCCCTGCATCCATTTGTGTGTGGTTGTGAGCACGCATAAGTGAATAAGGTTCCTCCAATAGAACATTTAGCAGCGACCGTGAAGCATCAGAGATCCGCCCCCCCAAGGCCTGAGGCAGACGAAGGGGCGATCATAGCCCAAGACCCCAAGAAGGACCCCGAGCCCAGAGTCCCCAGGGCCACCCGAACAGGACGAGCCACTCACCCACTCCCCAGATCCGACCAAAGGGGAGAACCGGAAGAGCCCCACCAGCGACTACACACAATGACCCCCGGGGGCCAACAGCGACAAACTCACAGGCCCCCGCCGGAGCCCGCTGCAAGAGCCCGCTGCACTGACGTAGCCCCAGGCCCGGGCACCCAGGCCCGGGCACTGGGGACGCCCACCCCTCAGGCCCCGACCCGATAGGACCAGAGGACCCGAGCTCCACCAGGCAGCCACCAGGCCGAGCTGACACACGCCCAAGCGCCCAACCCCCGAAAGCGACAGCAAGGGCCCCCAGCACGCCAGCAGGCAAAGGCACACACACCCGGGGGCCACATGGTAGGAGCGCGGCACCAAGTAGCCTCAGATGTAACAGAGAGGGGACAGTCTAAAGGCCGGTGCAGAGCTCCACGCTCCAGCGAGCGCGACGCCCCGTTGTGTGTGCGGCGCTCGCACGCGCCTTGCACAAGTCTTTGAACGATTGCGCGAACGCGCCAAGCTCCAATTTTACGACCGCGTACGCAATGCGCGGTGTCTGACCAATCAGCGACCTCAGTTCAGTCCCCTCCGCGCGCAGCTGCTCAAGGAGAACTGAGCATTTAGCAGAGCTCTGCCCGATGAACAGGCTCGCACAGAATGCGCCGTGTGTGGCGTCTAGGGAGGACGCTGAGCTCTGCATCGGGCTTAAGTCCCAGTCTGACAATTAGACATTCAGACACACTCACTCAGACCCACCCTCATCCTCACTCACACAAAGACAAACAATAACGACACTTTCCATTCATAATCCTGATGCACACTCTATACCCCCTAGGTCCAAGACATGTACCTGCCCCCTACATGGGGCACCCCACACCCAAGCCCAGGAGGTAGGCCCATTCATTCTGGGGTGGAGAGTAGCCGATATCCAAGATTCGGCCCAACCCCCGCCCTGCCGACAGGACAGGACACCCGAGCCCAAGCAGCCCCAGGGAGAGCGCAATGCCAGCCCCGCCCACGGCGAACCCTCAGGCCCCGAACCCCCCATAGCCCAGGACAACCCCCGACGGCCCACCCCCAGAATGTCCGCCAGGCAACCAGGGGGGAGAGAAAAAAAATGTAAGAAAAAATACATATATAATTAAATAAATAAAATTGAAATTAACAAATCTAGACCCCGACACACACAACCCCATCCCCAAATGTGCTGTTGGTGTGTTGTTGTAAAGTGCACTTAAAAAGGGGAAAGAAGGAGCAAAGGCTGGCATTATGCCAGTTTCCCCTCCACTTCAACTCTAACCCAGGCCCTTACTGTCTAAATGCATAATTGTGAGTGAGCATAGCCACGGGGGGCGAGAGTGATGTCATCCCACCACCCATAACCATAGTGCTCACCCCAAATTCCTATATGTGAATTTTATGAGGATGTTTATGAGTGAATGTCTAAGGTGTATAATAAAATTGAGTCCCAGGTGGTTCTGAACAACAGAGATGTAAAAACGTTGCAGCACACCCGAGTCTCAAAATCCCTACATGTATTAATTTGAGATGAAGAGGGCGGAGGTGCGTGGTGAGGGATGGGGAGAAAATATCTGCAGGAACAATGCTCCCACAGCGAGTCAGCTCCCCCGCTGACCCTAAATACCCCCCAGTTCGCCAAGGTCCACCCAAGGAGCGAGGCAAAAAAAAAAACTCTCCGACCGCCAGGCCATTGAGCTCTAGACCAGAGAGGGACACGGCCACGAGGACCGCCAATAGCAGAACCAACAGCCCACATCCACCAGGGCCACCAAGACCCCTACTAACCGCATTCGGCCCGCCGCCCAAGAGGACACAAAAATCCCACATGGACGACACGGCCAAGAGCGCCCGCCCAACCGCAGACAGAGCCAGGAAGCACCGGGAGCGGGCCCCCACCATAGAAAGGACCTTCACACCGGCCATGCATAGTCCCAGACCATCATCAAGGACATCCACTTAGTCAGAGTCAGAGTCAGAGTCAGAGTCAGAGAGTCTTTATTGTCATTTGCACCGCATGTGGTACATGTGATGAAAACGAGATTATGTACACGAGGTCCCAGTTACATCCAACAACAAATGAAAGAGAAAAACAGTAATAACATCTAGAACTAACTAAGAAAAACATCAACTAGTAATACACTAAGCCTAATATAGTGGGAATAAACAGCAGCACGAACATGAGTTTGTATGAGCAGATGGTCACAGATGAACACAGATGAACACAGCAACAAGAAAACAGATCAGCATCAGTATGATGTGATATTTTGCAGTGTTTATTTTTTATTTTATTTTTATTTATTCATGAGTCTAACAGCCTCAGGGTAGAAGCTGTTCCTCTGTCTAGTGGTTCCCACCCCAGAAGAAATACTACACCCACCCTTCATACTAACAACTTTCAGAACACATAACACACTAGACACCCAGGCTGGGTTTGTCCGCCCCCTCCCATGGGCCACCAGTCACGCTCCCAGACACCCAACCCCCTGGCACATGAACCCCCAACCCACCAGCGAGCCGAGGGCCCCCGGCCAGAGCCGGGCACCAGAGCGCGGGCCAGCCCATAGCCCGGCGACCCGCCCGCCAGAGCCCAAGATCCCCGATCCCCACCAGGCCCAAGCCCGGGGACGACACGTCCCCAGAATCCCAGCCCCGGCGCCCAACCCGAAACCACCCCAGCACAGCCGGGTCACCGACCGGAGACCCATGACCGCCGCCACCGACCACCCGAGGGCCCGCATGCCGCCCCCAGCAGACATCCCCCAGAACCCCCGGTCCTCCCCAGGTCGAAGGCAGGGTCCTCCCCGCCCAAACAGCCCCAACCCCCCGGCGCCCCAAACCCCAACCTCCCCCCACACCAGCCCCAATGCCCCACAAGGCCAGATCCCAGACCCCCCACCCTCACTACGTAACGGAGCCGATCAAAGAATGCCAAATAGATTGATCCGATGTGTCGGCAGATGCTGTTTCAAGACTAATATGATCTAACAGAAGATTTTTATACTGATTAATGCTAAGATTATTTTTATTTTTCCAATTCAGGAGTATGGTTTTCTTTGATGCATAAGGCAGTGAAGATCATGCGAGATTATTTTTTTCTAGTGTAACATCTTCAAGGATAGCCAATAAGCAAACAGATGGAGAGAGTGGAATATTACATTTCAAACATTTAGACAAGTCTTCACATACCTGTACCCAGAACCTCTGAACGGGTGGACAGAACCAGAGTGCGTGAATATAATCATCAGGTATATTACTTGTGCACTGTGAGCAATTGTTGGATGATGTAAATCCCATCTTAAACATTCGCTGACCTGTATAGTGTACTCTATAGAGAACTTTATAATGTATTAATTGTAAATTAGATATTCTAGTCATTTTAAATGTTTTTAAACATATTTCAGACCAAGTGTTTTGGTCAAAGTTGACAAATCTGTCTCCCATTTTGCAACAGGAAGTGTTATGGAGTTATCGATTCTAGACAATTTCTTGTATATTTTAGATAACAATTTGGGTTGTTTAAGATTAATGAATTCTGACACGCATATTGGTGTCTCTAACAATTCTCTATTAAGCTTAAATTTCTTTTTTACAATAGACTTAATTTGTTGATATTCTAAGAAGTATTTATTGTCAATGCCATATTGTATTATTAATTCATTAAATGAAATAAAGTCTACACCATCAAATATGTGTTCCAGACGTTCAATTCCCTTAAGTCTCCAACCTGAGAAATTTAACATATTATTTTCTTTCTGTATGTCAGGATTGTTCCAGATGGGTGTTTGTCTGCATGGGAGTAGTGAAGACTTTGTCATTTTCAGATACTCCCACCATGCTGTCAGAGATGAGCTAATACTGATACTTTTAAAGCAGACATGTTTTTTATATTTATACTAATAAATGGCAGATCTGAAACCCTAATATTATTACATAAAGTTTGCTCTATATCTAACCAAGTAACATCTAGTGCATTTGGATTTAGCCACTTTGAAATATATTCTAACCTATTTGCTAAATAGTACTGTAGTGATAAAAGTTTGGAAGTTCTAATCCTCCGGTTTCTTTAGATTTCTGTAATGTTTTTAAACTAATACGTGGAGTTTTGTTTTTCCAAAGGAATTTAGATATGAAAGAATCCAAGGACTTAAACTTGGAAGCTCTTTCTTACCACCCAGAGCCTTTAACAGCTCGTCTCTGAATTTCTCACAACATTCTTCCTTCTTTAGCTTCCACCATTTGGTCTTCTTCTCTGGTTTTACTCTTTTTCTCTTCTTTGCAACAACAGTCATTCTACACACAACCATCCGATGCTGTCTGGCCACGCTCTCCCCTGCTACAACCTTACAGTCTCCAATCTCCCTCAGGTTTCCTCTTCTACACAGAATGTAATCGACCTGTGTACTCCTTCCTCCACTCTTATAGGTCACTCTATGTTCCTCCCTCTTTTGGAAATAGGTATTGACTATAGCCATTTCCATTCTCTTGGCAAAATCCACCACCATCTGTCCTTCCTGGTTTCTTTCCTTGACACCAAACCTACCCATCACTTCCTCATCCCCTCTGTTTCCTTCACCAACATGTCCATTCAGGTCTGCTCCAATCACCACTCTTTCCTCCCTGGGAATACTCTCTATCACTTCATCCAAATCTTTCCAAAATGTATCTTTCTCCTCCCCATCACATCCAACCTGTGGAGCATAACCACTGACTATGTTTAGCATCAGACCTTCTACTTCTACCTTCAGGCACATCACCCTATCTGACACTCTCTTCACCTCTACTACATTCTTTGCCAACTCCTCCTTCAGGACCACCCCTACTCCATTTCTCTTTCTATCCACACCATGGTAAAACAGTTTGAACCCTGCTCCAATACTGCGAGCCTTGCTGCCCTTCCACTTGGTCTCTTGGACACATAAAACATCTACCTTTCTTCTCTGCATCATGTCAGCCAGCTCTCTACCTTTGCCTGTCATTGTCCCCACATTTAGAGTTGCAACCCTCAGTCCTACATTCTTCACTTTCCTCTTCTCCCTCTGTCTCCTGACACGTTTCCCTCCTCGGGGTCTTCGACTAACAGTAACACAGTCTCCGCCAGCACCCTGTTTGTCAACAGCACCGGTGGCGGTCGTTGTTAACCTGGGCCTCAACCAATCAGGAATGATTTTGCTTTGATGAACTTGCATCCTTGTTTTGGCCAGTGTTTTACGTCGGATGTCATTCCTGACACAACCCTCACCACCTGGGCATGGGACCGGCACAAGAGATACACTGGCTTGTGCTCCCTAGTGGCTGGTTTACAGGAGGTAAAAAAAGATAAACCGTTAAAAGAACCATGAACGGCCACAGAATCAAGAACAAAAAATCTGAAATCCCTAAAAAGCTTAAACGACTGTGAACTGGTTCCCTGTGGTCCGAAAGCTCCTAATGTCAGATAGAACAAATGGTTTATCTGAAATAAGATCAACATCTATTTTTTAAATCTGTTTGCAGGTAAACATCACAAATTCTTCAAGTCTGGTGACGTGGCCATCGTTGTGACCGGCTGGCGTCCCGGCTCTGGCTACACCAACACCATGAGGGTGGTTCTGGTGCCTTGAACTTCATCTAGAGGACATCAGTAAACGCTCTTATTCTAACTTTTGTTCCCTTCATGTTGGACTTCCTAATCATTTCACACAAGAAAGTCCCAATCAGGCCACCCCTTTAAAGGACACCTGACAATGACTGAAACATGATTCCTGCCTCCAGTTCATTGTTCAAGTCCGGCTGCTGTTCTCGTCTTCTCCCATGTTTTATGTCGAACTTTCAGCTGATATAGTATTTGAGTTGATCTGGTGCGATCAATTAAAAGTATATTTATGTTGGATCAGCTTCTCATTCATTAATCTCCTGTGAGTTCCTTCCACCTATTTCTTATTGTATGCTGAAAAGAATGATGTCAACGTTGAG
>JBBPBX010010543.1:33212-53283 GCA_038048925.1 Garcialebias charrua
CATAGCATCACAGAGCAGCAACAGTTCAACAGCAGAGGTCAGATTCTTTACAATCAAACATTGCACGATGAGAGAGGTAAATATGCAGCAACATGACCCGGCAGAGTTCCTTGTCAATCGTGTGTCCAAGTAACTGCTGTGTAGCCCTTTGACTGATGCAAGAAACATTCACATCGATCTTAGTGCATTGCTGGTTTCAGGATTTTTAGATTTTTTTTTGTTGATTATCCACAATTGCTTTAAAAAAAAGAAATCATCTCCCTTTTTGTAACGAGTTCTTACTAAAATCTTTGACACAAGTGCTTCGATTCACAGTACCTTTGTACCCCAACAGTAAAAATAAAATCAAAACACAGATTATTGCATACGATGCTCATGGCACACAAACTTCAGCTAGGGTGGGTGATCTAAAGGGAAAGCCAGCCTAAAATATGCTGGTGTTGGGTAATAATAATAATGAATCCAATTTATACTGCACTTTTCATTAATAAATTTTGGGTCATGTGGTTCCTCCACAACCATCATCAAAACAACACATTCAGACAAACGTTACATTCAGTACTCTTTTTAAATGCATTCTGATTTGTGTGACCCATTTGGGTGTGCAATGTTAATGTCCTGGAAGACATGCCATCATCAAACCGCCATGCTGGACTAAGCAGAGTTCAGTCTGTCTGACCACACGTCTCTGAAGGGGTTGGGGTGGGGGTGGGGGTGACCCTGCATTCATCCAACACCTCCCAACACTTTTTAAAAACAAGGGGTAAAAACAGTAAACATTTTTTTTTGGTTTGAATCGTACCTATCGGTTGTCGTTTGTAAAGTTACACAGTCAAAAATTATCAGCAATATTTGGTTTATTTGGCCTTTCATAAGAAAAAAAGTTGTTTTTCAGTCATATTTTCACCATTTTATTCATACATTTATAAATGTCATAGTTCCAAACTAAATATTTAATTTACATGCTAAATATTTACTTTACAAACTAAACATTTAACTTGCAAGTTAAATATTTAGTTAGGAAATTAAATATTTATTTTGGAAATAAATGTTTAATTTGGAAAATAAAAATTTAGGTCTGAGCTAAATATTTAGTTAGCAAATAAAATATGTATTTTGGAAAATAAATGTTTAATTTGGAAAATAAATATTTATGTCCAAGTTAAATACTGTATTTAGTTAGCAAATTAAATAGTTAGTTTGGGAACAAAATGTTTGGCTTAGAAATTAAATGTTTAGGTTTTAAAACAAATATTTAGCCTTGAAATTAAATAACCCTCTCCGGGTCGGGGAGGAGGTCCTGCCCCAAGTGGAGGAGTTTAAGTATCTCGGGATCTTGTTCACGAATGAGGGAAAACTGGAGCGTGAGATCGATAGGCGGATAGGTGCAGCGTCCGCAGTGAAGCGGGCGCTGTACCGGTCTGTCGTGGTGAAGAGAGAGCTGAGTCAAAAGGCAAAGCTCTCAATTTACCGATCGATCTACGTTCCCACCCTCATCTATGGTCATGAGCTTTGGGTTATGACCGAAAGAACAAGATCTCGGATACAAGCGGCTGAAATGAGTTTTCTCCGCAGGGTGGCTGGACTCTCCCTTAGAGATAGGGTGAGAAGCTCAGTCATCCGGGAGGGACTCGGAGTAGAGCCGCTGCTTCTCCACATCGAGAGGAGCCAGTTGAGGTGGCTCGGGCATCTGGTTAGGATGCCTCCTGGACGCCTCCCTGGTGAGGTGTTCCGGGCACGTCCCACCGGGAGGAGACCCAGAGGAAGACCCAGGACACGCTGGAGGGACTATGTTTCTCGGCTGGCCTGGGAACGCCTTGGGATTCCCCCGGAGGAGCTGCTCCAAGTGGCTGGGGAGAGGGAAGTCTGGGCCTCCCTACTTAGGCTGCTACCCCCGCGACCCGACCCCGGATAAGCGGAAGAAGATGGATGGATGGATGGATGGATGGAAATTAAATATTTAATTTACCTATATGGCTTGTTATCACTTTCGGTGAAACAAATTTTTAAATCCAGCTCATTTCACAATTACGTTCATTTATTAAGGAAAAGTTCAGCTCAGACATATATTTGCTATAATTTTTATCAAACAAATAATTGTTTTTAAGTGTTAATCTTCTTAAAAGCCTTGCTGTGCACTCCTGTGGCAGACATTTGCAGCAGAGCTAAACGTAGGTGCGACCTATACACCAGTGCGACCTATCTAGGGATTTTTCCAATCTATTGGTGATAATTGGACAATGCGACCTACACACAGGTGCGACCTATACACCAGAAAATACTGTACATCTAAATATTTAATTTCCTAATAAATATTTAAGTTACAAGTTAAATATTTAGTTTGTGAATTAAACATTTGTTTTAGACATAAACATTTAGTTTGTAAACTAAATATTTAGTGTGGAACTAAATATTTAGCTTGTTAATTACATATTTAACTTGCAAGTTAATATTTAGTTTGTAAACTAAATAAATAGCTTATGAATTAAATATTTAGTTTGGAACTATGACATTTATAATTTATGAATAACATTGTGAGAATACTGTATGTCTTTGAAAAAAAAAAAACATTTTTTTTCTTATGAAAGGCTAACTAAACCAAATATTGCTGATAATTTTTTGACTGTGTAACTTTACAAATGGCACCCAATACATAAATTAATAAAGTTGCAGCCAAAACTTTCAACTAAACAGGAGTAGCTAAAAAAAATGGACAACATGGTTTCAAACAAATACAATAAATCACAGATTAAAGTTAGAATATATTATGTATAACAGTTATATCTGGATGAGGTTTTAAATATATACCCTTCAGTACTTTTGGATTGTCTTTATATTCAAAGATTTAATGATCTGTATTAAAAATATCTGTGTTCGTCCATCATTCATACACTCTGAGTAAAAACACAACCGTTGATCTCTAGTTTGGATCTGCCACTGACATGTGAAATGTTCCCGACGTGGAGGCGAGCCCCGGGTGCGCTGCGGGAGTGACGCTCACAGGTTGGAGGGAAGCTTGGACTGTTTGTGCTCCAACGTTTTAGCAGGAGATCTAAAGAGAGGAGAGTGAACGCCACCCGACGGGTCCAGAGGTTCGGGTCCTGTCTGTGTCCGACTCAAAGGAGCAGCTTGTCCTGGGATGGAGGTGCAGAGTTTACTGACAGTCATGGGGGAGGAGGAGACCCCCGCTGCCCCCTCTGGGGAGCCACTCATGACCAAAGGCCTTTCCTGGTGTAGACAGCTGTGAGAGCCTGAGATAGTCTTTATTTCCTGGGTAAAAAGATCTCTAGAGTACGAGGTATGATGGGTTCGAGAGCTAGGGGGGCTTATGGTTGGGGGGAGCACACCGTGGGAAACTGTGTGCCCCCTCACAGGGCTCTGTGTACTTGGACTGTGACGGGGAGGAGTGTAGCTGGGCGAGTCCTCGGCTGAGCCGTACTGGGCCAGAGAAGCAAGGGCCGAGTGCTCGGGGAGAACCTGGGGGAGGAAAACAGAGTGCAGTCCTGCCAGGGTGTGCTGGGCCAGCAAGGCTGCAGCTCCAGCTCCTCCGACAGGCGCTGGGGGGTCAGGTCCAGCAGAGGACTGGCTGCTGGTGATGACGGGGACATGTGGGAGGCTCACATGGCTGCTCCTTGTGGACCCTGTGTGCAGGATGCAGGAGGGAGGACAGGCCTGCTGCAGCTGGCTCAGAATGGGGTTCACTGAGCTGCAGATCAGAGGCCCGATGGTGGGGGCTGGGAATCTCCCCGCTAACCTCCCTAGTGCCCCCTGCTGAAGTAAACCTACAGGTGGAGTGGTCATAGCGCCATGGAAGGGCTGGGAGTGGAGCTGGGCAGAGCAGGAGTAGGAGACGGTGGTTTGGCTGATGGGGAAAACTGGGGCCATGCCGTAGTGGGGGGGATGAGCAACCAGGGGAGTGACAGGCTGCAGGCTGCTGGTGAAGGGCTGTGAGGGGAGACAGGCTGACAGAAGTCCTGTGGAGAGATGCTGGGGGATGCAGAACCCCAGAGAGGGAGTCTCAGCCACAGCTCTGTTCTTGGCGGGGCTGGGTGGAGACCCTGACCCGCAGCTGCTGGAGGTCTGCACCCTCTGCAGGTGGCTTCCATGCTCCTTCACAGAACCGGACCCCGGTGCCAGAGGATTGTGGAGGAGGATCTGAGGCAGTGTGGAGCAGTGAGCTAAGGCCAGAGCCAGCGGCGTGGTGGCAGCGGCGGCCTGGAGCGGGGCCTGCACCAGAGGGGTCCAGATGAGAGGGGTGGGTGATGGAGGAGCACCAGGAAGGTTTAATGTCGGAGCGGTGCTGGTTTGGATCAGCTGAGTGCACTGGGCCATGTCTCGGTCGTGCTGGACGATTCTTTGGATGATCTCTGTCTCGTGAAGGTTAAGTGTGCCTGAACTTTGGTGGTGCTGGACTTTATGCCGGAGAACAGAGTTCTTCTTCCCTGCACACAAGAGAACAACTGAATCAGTGGCTGCTGCATTTGATGACATCACCTCGCCGGGGGTGTCATATACCACAAGATACCACTAACATTCATTTATCTGCAGCAAATATTTTCATTGTTGTTTCTTATTTTACACAAACAGGTCAAACTCCTCTGAAAAATGGTCTCCTGTGGGTTTTTATGAAGAAACAAAATGACGTACAACATTTGAAAAGTAATGCTATTGAAACCGGAAAGTTATGCATCATAACTCATGTTCCCTGAAGGAAGGGAACGAGGTGCAACACTATTGCTATGGGAATTGTGCCCCAGCACGATTACCTGAAGGAATACATTCACGCCTATACGGCAGGGGGCGTCAGCGTCACCCCAGAGACCCCGCCCTCTGGGTACTTAAGACGCGGACGCCCATCCTACTTTCTCTTTTTGCCCTTCACCTCGCTTAAACCTGAACTTCATGGGACTTCTCTGTTGTTACATCGCTCGACCAAAGATGAGCTTGCTCCCTATGCTGAGCGTACAGAGAAATTTCCTGCGTATTGCTGGGCTGGCGAAAGCTAGTCCGGCACCTTTTTTCCTTAACCCCGAAGTTTTCTTCTCTCCGCAGACTACTTCGCTCGACGGCGCTAACTGCATCACATCGCTACCCTGCTAAAGAGTAGCAGGCTAGCCAGCGAAAGCGAAGCGACCGAGGAGACGTCTCGGACAAGGATTTTAAGAAAACTTGCTTGTTTTCTCTCGGACATGGCTCCAGAGAAAGGAAAGCGAAAGCCAAGATTTACGAAAAAGGCTAGTAGGACGGCGAGCCCCAGCGGCTGCAGGTTTTCCCTTTCGGCGACAGACACCCACGAGGCCTGGCCTGTCTGCTTGGGGATGCTGCAGGCGAAAATGACGTTGGACACACCCGACTCTTGCCCTCACTGCAACCAGATGCTGGAGGCGGTGAGGAGACACGAGTAGACTTTGTGGCCAAAGCCATGGGCGCAGCTGCGGCGCCAACAGACCTGGACCCCACAGAGGCTCTCACTCCCACGCCGGAGCTTGAGAGCATGGATTTGGAAGACAGTACTTGGGTCGAATGGGGTGACAGCCCCGGATGTGGCGGCTCCCATTGGGGACTCGACAGCCGAGTTTGACACTCGAGGCATGATGAACGCGGATGAGATCTCGCTAACAGCCTCAGGTGAAATTTCTGGTAATGAAACCGACAACAAGTACGAAGGAGAGGAGGAGGACCTCTCACAGAATCCGGCGCCCGTCCTGCCGGAGACCGACACCCTTGATCCCCGCTCTGTTTGACTTGTGCCGCAGAGCGGCAGATGCACTGCAGATCCCTTGGCCAGAACCTCTACCTCGTCAACAGGTCACAAGGTTGGCAGGGAATTATTTTTATGCCAAACAACAATCTACAACAAGGCACAGGATGCCCATCATCCCGGATTTCCTCACAGAGCTCACTCGCACCTGGGCTGAACCCAGAGCTCCCATGCTGCTCCCGCTCTCACAGTTCCTAGATGTGGCTGAAATGGAGGCAGCAAGAATAGCCAACGTGCCACAAATGGAGGACACGCTTACATCTCACCTGGCCCCCAGATCTTCTGGAACAAAACCAACTTTGCCAAGTAAAGCCTGTCGAGCCTCGGCTGTACAGCTCGAGAAGTGTTACAGGGCTCAGGGCCTCGCGGCACGCTCGATGAATGCATCCGCCATGATGCAGGCGTATCTGGCAGAGAAGCTGCAGGAGCTCCAGGTGACGACAGACAAGCAAGCTGCCACTGAGGTGCTAGAAGAAGCCCGCAGGGCCACGGACTTTGTGCTCTGCATGATGGGGACAGCTGCCATTGCATAAGGCAGATGTATGGCTGAGGTGGTCATTGCCCAATGTCATCCGTGGATGACTCTGACTGACCTCCCGGAGGGTCAGCGGGTCCATTTTCTGCACCACTCGATAGAGCCGACGGGACTCTTCGGGAGAGCCCTGGACCGGATTCAGACCAGGCTGGAACAGAGGCGTAAACAGGCTGAGGCCCTCCGGGAGGGCATGCCGAGGAGAGCTTTTGCCCCCCACCCCCCCAGGGAGAAACCGGGAGCAGACCCGTGCAGCCGTGACACTGTTCAGCCACACGTCACCCTCCGCAGAAGAGGCCGGCGTACAAGGGGGATCACCGACAGAGACCCCCACCGGGCCCACCCCAGGCTGGTCAGTCCTGGAGTAGGAACAGGTTTGTGCCCCGCCAGGCGGTCCAACAGAGGACCTCTTCGGCGAATCGTGAGGCAAGACAGAAGCGAGCCTGATGAAACAGGCCCTCTGCTCAGTTCTATTGGCTTGTCCGCCCAAGTGGTACGGAATGCTATTGAAACCTGGGCTGACTTAAATACCAGTTAAAAGAATTGTACCAGACACAAACATATACAGTAAATGTTAAAAGATGAAAGGCTGTAACTCATTAAATGGTTTCAATGAATAAACCTCAGCCCCACTAGCAGGCTTTACAGAGACATGGACGCTTCCAGTGTAACAATGGTTTGATCAGCTCAAGCTTTGAAGAGCAGTTCAGTATGTTCCTCATGTCCTGAGAACAGATGCAAACAAGAGGGAGGTGCATTGTCTTAAGAACCTGCAGGAACTGAAAGTTATGCACCATAACTCATGTTCCCTGAAGGAAGGGAACGAGGTGCAACACAATTGCTATGGGAATTGTGCCGCCGCACGGTTCACCTGAAGTAATAGACTAACGCCTTTACGGCAGGTAGGGTATCAGCGTCACCACAGAGGCCCCACCCTCTTGGTATAAAGACGCGTGCGCCCATCTATCTTTCTCCAAGTGCACTTCACCGAGCTTGGGCATTGAAAAGGGCAAACTGTGTTGCACCTCGTTCCCTTCCTTCAGGGAACATGAGTTATGGTGTATAACTTTCAGTTCCCTTGTCAGTCAGTGCACTCGGTGCAACACAATTGCTATGGGAACGTAATTCATTCACGCCCTTTGAAAATGCTCTGGAAAATGCATGCTTGTGAGAACTTCTGCCTTTATACTTTAGGCGTTTCGGCTGTTCTCTACTGTGTGTTAGAGAGGACAGCTTGAGTGACATCACATGCAGTGACATCCAAAATGTAGTGTTTTGTAAATGTGTTTATGGAACTCCAGTTGGCAGCAGCACATATGTCTGCCACTGGTACACCCTTAAACAGAGCCCATGAGGTAGCTAGGCCTCGAGTGGAATGGGCGTGTACCCCAGAGGGCACCTGTTGACCTTTGCTGCTGTACGCCCTTTTTATGGCCTCAGTCACCCAGTGTTAGAGGCGCTGCTTTGAAAGGGCTCTGCCAGCAGCAGGATTGGCAAAACATACAAACAGTTGGTTTGTTTTCCTCCAACTGACAGTTCTGCTGATGTAAACACTCAAGGCCCTGACAGGGCAGAGTGCATTCAACCTTCTCTGTTCCTCAGTGAGGACAGGATGGGGAGGAAACGCAGAGAGCTCAAAGTCCAGACTTCTGGGATTTAGAGTTGGAACCTTTGGACATATGCAGGGTTAGGACGCAGGGTGACCTTTGACCCGTCAGGGGCAAACCTGGTACACATTGTGTGTACAAACAGAGCGTGGAGGTCACCCACACGTTTAGCTGAGCAGAGAGCTAGGAGCAAAGCGGTCTTGTAAGATAACAAATCTATCTTAATGCTGCAGAGTGACTCAAATGGAGGCCCACACAAAGCATCCAGGACTAACTGCAGGTCCCAGTCTGGGGCCAGGGTCCTGCTGGGGGGCCTTTTCCTCAGTACGCCCTTCATGAAACATATCATGAGGGGGTGTGCGCCGGGAGTTTTATTTCCCCAGCCTTCGTGGCACGCCGAGATGGCTGACAAAAAGACTTTAATAGTGGAAAAGGAGCTGCCTTTTTCCAGCAGATCTTGTAGAAAGGTGAGGAGCTGGACCAGGTCACAGGAATATGAGATAATATTCCTCTCTAGACACCAGGCCTCAAAAACACGCCATTTACGAGAGTAGAGAGTCTGAGTTGACTGGGCTATAGCTCCCTATATCATGTTTATAACATTACCGGGGAGGCCGGAGGCCATCAGCCAGTTCCTCTCAACGGCCAGGCTGAGAGTTGCCACAGATCTGGACGTGGGTGAAGAAGCTGCCCGTGGGCCTGAGTCAGCAGGTCCCTATGGGAGGGCAGTTGCCATGGTGTCCCTGACAACAGTGATATCATTTCTGGGAACCACGGTTTCTGTGGCCATCTGGGAGCTATGAGTATCAGGGAGAGAGCTTCCCTGTGTACCCATTCCAACATTGCCTGAATCAGAGGAATGGGGGGAAACGCATAATATAGCACCCCTGCTGGCCAGTTGTGAGTCAGGGCGTCTGTTCCCAGCAGAGCATCTGTTTCCTTCAGTGAGAAGTACAGGACGCAGTGCGTGCTGGTTTTGCAGGCGAACAGATCGACGGATGCCCACCCGTATCGTACCCAGACCTGGTCCACGATATGCGGGTTCAACCTCCACTCTGAGGAGAGGAGGGGTCCTTTGGAGAGGGTGTCTGCCCCGTGGTTTAGCTCTTCCAGGATGTGTGTCGCTCTCAGTGATGATATTCGGGGGCTGCACCACAAGAGCAGCTTGTGTGTCAGGCTGAGGAGGGGTCGGGACCTTGTTCCCCCTTCTCTGTTGATAAAAGACACCATTGTCCGATTGTCTGATTTTTCAACACGTGTTGCTTTGTAATCAGCCCCTTCTTGTAGAAGTGCTTCATGGACAGAAAGACAGCTTTTAATTCCAGGAAGTTGATGTAGAGCCTTGCCTCCTGTTGTCTCCAGAGCCCTTGGGTGTTATGGTTTCTGCAATACGCTCCCCAACCTCTCTTTGAAGCATCTCTGGTGATCACCACACGAGACAGTACTTGTCCCAGCGGGACGCCTGTCGCGAACACTGAAGGATCCCTCTAGGGTTCTAGGGCTGTCACGCACTCTGGGCTGATCAGTATCTTCCCTGCCCACCTGAGAGAAGCAGGACGCATTTGTTTGTTTAGCCATATCTGCAGAGCGCGCATTTTTAATAATGCCTGAGGCACGCAGGGAATGGCTGCTGCCAGAAGACCCAGCAGGCGCTGGCAGAGTTTGAGACACTCTCTGTCCCAACTGAAAGCGTGCCAGGCAGAGGCGGATAGATGAGATCCGTGCCTCTGAAAGTCGTGCTCTGTACAGAATGGTTTTGACCTGTACACCCAAAAATACGGTTATCTGTGATGGAGTCAAATCGCTTTTCTGCAGATTTATGACGAAGCCCAGAGCCTCCAGGTGAGCCATCACCATCTGTGAGTGTAGCTGTGCTTGTGCTCTGTTCTCGGCCAGGATCAACAGGGCGTCCAAATAATTCATAATTCTGACCCCTTGACCCCTGAGTGGGGTCAAGGCTGCGTCCAGACATTTTGTAAATGTGCGTGATGCAGTTTTAATCCGAAAGGTAAAGCCAGGAATTTGTAAGCTTTTCCTTCTAATGCAAAGCGTTGCAGGCGTCCCTGTATTTTCTGTGTCTCTTCCAAATGCTCACGTGGAAGAAAGCATATTTCAAATCCACTGTGCAGGTGTAATCTCCTGGTCTCACAGACTGGATCACCTGTCTCAGAGTGAGCATTTTGAATTTGTAAGTTTTTATTCTCCTGTTCAGCGCTCGGAGATCCAGAATTGGTCTCAAGCTTTGGTCCCGTTTGGGCACGAGGAAATATTTGCTGTAGTGACCAGTGTGTATATTGTGTGTTGGAACTAGGGCTGAACGATTTAGGAAAATAATCTAATTGCGATTTTTTTTCTATAAATTACGATTGCGATTTAAAATGCGATTATTTTTACTGGTTCTGTATTAATTCATATCACTAACGACACAACTATTTTTTTTAAATCAGATAATTAATGCGCTTTTTCACGCAGAACGTTAGCTTACTGAGCTAGCTGCTAACCGGGCACCGTCAAAACAGACGCGGTCACATGACCAGCTTGCGCTCTGTTTATCTCCCGCGGTCTCTGTGTCTCAGCGTCTAAGCTCAGATACACATTTACACGAGCCAACTTACCTGAATTTATAACTTTTATGACTTCTGTCGAGCCTGAAGCAACAGTGTTGGAGCGCACGGTCTCCTCCTCCTCCCTGCTGTTTTGCTCGCTCAGCTGAGCTCCTGCTGCTCGGCGCGGCTCACTACCAAGTCATGTGACCAGCTCGCGGTCTCGGTGTTTCAGCCTCTAAGCTCAGATACCCGTTTACACGAGCTAACTTACCTGAATTTATAACTTTTATGACTTCTGTCGAGCCTGAAGCAACTGTGTTGACTTGGAGCGCACAGTCTCCTCCTCCCTGCTTTGCTCCATTCAGAGCTGCACGCGGCCAGAGCGGCTCACTACCAAGTCACGTGACCAATCAAATCGCAGCCCGTGCGATTAAAGAATCGCGTTTTAACATATCGCGAGATAATCGCAAATGCAATTAATCGTTCACCCCTAGTTGGAACAACATTTATCACTCCTTTTTGCAGCATCGTTGATATCTCCTCTCTTAAAACATGTGCACGGTCTGGGTTTATGTTTGACTGCAGCACCCCCGTGTACGGGGGCGGCCTCTTGTGGAACTGCAGCCGAAGGCCTTGACACACTGTCGACTTGACCCACGTGTTTGGGGCACACGCCCTCCAGGCCTGCGCCTACGCGCTGAGCCTGTGAGACATGTTTATTCTGGGTTGTCTGTGCATTGTGGATGCGTGAGGGGGAACAGTAAAGCCCGAGATACACTGAAGCAGACTCCGTATACGCGCGTATACGGACGTATACGCGCGTATACGGAGCCGCTGCTACACTCGGCTTTCGTTCTCGCGTAGATTCTCGTGTTTTCGCTCCAAATTCTAACGTCATTTCCTCCGTACCGTCACTTCCGATCGTCACTTCCGCTAGTTTTTCGCTCCAAACGCTCGCGTTCTCCTTGTTGTAATATGAGCAGCTGAGCACGGAGTGCTTTTCCTGCAGCCCACAGCCCACCACAGCCCACCAGGGAATATATAAAACATCGCGCACCCAGGTAGGACCTGAATTCATTCATTTCATTCATCGAGTGAACGGAGGAAGAAGCGGTTACTTGACTTTAGGCAAAAAAACAAAAGAAAAGGCCCGATCAGCGATAAAAAAGAGGAATTTATTTCATTTGTGTAACATACAAAACAGTCCGGCGCCGGGGAAGTTTAGATCAGACACCGCGCATCGCGTATGCGAATCGCGTATGCGTAGTAAAAAAATACTTTTGCGCGTACTTGCCCTGAGGGGCTACGCTGCGTACGGGGCGTACGTACGCTGCGTATTGGCGTATCGTGAGGACGCTCGAGTGTATCTCGCCCTTTACCCTGCCCTAGCTCGGCCCCGGGAGAGCTGACCTGTCCACCAGCGGTCGCTGTGAAGTCTGTCTGCTCCAGACAGACTCCAGGTGCCCCGCTGTGGCTCATTCTTTGATCTGACACCTCGTGTTTCACGAGGGAGGAGGGGTGATTGCACTCTTCCTTCATCATGACCGTTTTCATAAAAATGGTACTATGTTGTTTTTTGTTTTGTTTTTTTGAGTCAAGAACCAGGGCAGTTTGCGCTTTTGGTACTTTATTTTTGTGTTTTGAAGAACAAAAATGCTTCTTGGCTACCTGGATTATTGAGCATGCATCAGGGTATTTTGAACCATTTTGGCCAGGATTGCCTCAAACTTGTTAGAGAGTTTGAGAAAACAGCTAGGAAGAGGGCGGACTACAGGAACCACTTGCGATTCAACCTTAGATGCAGACAAAGTGGCATCATTCCCAAGAGCCTGGAACTGAAATCGTCGGTCAACGGGCACCGGGCAAGCAAGATCCTTCAGAAGGCACAGACGCAGCTGCTGAATGAACGGGTGAGACAGACCAATTTTACTATTGAGACCTTGAAGGCCAAAGAAGAGCACATTAAACAAAAACTAACAACGTTCCTAGATCAGACCACACTTCAGCAAGTGATGGACTGTACAGATCAGGCACGCTTAGCACAGCATGTCAAGTCCAAGACTCGACAACAAAACAAATTTAACTTACTGATAACTCGTCAACACCATCACAATTCTAATAACAACACATTCAGTGTAAGACAACACTCCATTACACAGCTACATGCCAGGGAGACAGAAAATTGGGTGAAGAATTTATCTGACAGACAGCTCACCCAGCCGGAGACAGAGATTCTTGCCAGGGGACTAAACTTTGCAGTGGCACCAAGTAGAGTTCCGTTGGTAGAGATGATCACAGCCACTGAGTCAGCCATCCGTAACAACAAAATTAAAGATTTTGAAGCCGAACAACTCAGAGTCAAAGTTTCAGCCTGTCTCAGTAATGCCAAACCACCACCTTCCAACATCAGTAGAGAAGAGAGGGATGCACTCACCACTCTTAGCAAAGACAAAAACATCATAATTCTCCCAGCAGACAAAGGAAGGTGCACAGTGATTTTGAACCAGAAAGACTATCATGAGAAAGTTATGTCACTCCTTAGTGACTTAACCACTTATGAACCGCTGAAAAGAGATCCAGGAAGTGGTTACAAGAAGAAGTTGATAGATTGCCTGAAAATTTTGAAGCAGGACAAGGCTATTGACAATATTCAATAACAAAGACTGGTGCACGAACTGTGCCGTTATCAGCAGGATCTGCTCAGCCGCTGTGGAGCTTTTAACAATAAGATGTAGGCCACATTACCTCCCCCGCGACTATTCAGCGATAATAATAAGCAATGTTTACATAGCACCCGATGCTAATGCTAAAGTCGCCCAGGAAGAAATTCATGAGTTACTCACCTCGCTGCAGTGTAAATATCCTGAGGGGTTTTTCATTGTTTCCGGGGACTTCAATCACGTGGATTTACGTGCCATCCTTCCAACCTTCAATCAGCACGTTTTCACAGAAACACGAGGAAATAAGACATTAGACCAGGTCTACACGAATGTGAAGGGGGCGTACACGGCGAAGCCACGCCCACCGATCGGGGCTTCCGACCATCGCTCCCTGCTATTGGTCCCTAGACAGCTCCCCCCACTCCGACGTTCGATGCCAGAACAAAGAGTGATAACATCGTGGCGCCAAGATAGTTCCCCCATGCTGAGGGACTGCTTTGAAAACACAAACTGGTCTGTCTTCAAAGAGGCAGCTACGAATGGAAATTCAATTGACCTGGAGCTTTATGCTTCCTCTGTCCTGGGTTACATCAGTACATGTGCTGAAAATGTATCCATAAGAAAGTGTGTTAAATTTTACCCCAATCAAAAACCCTGGCTAAATAAAGATGTCCGCACCCTGCTGGCAGCCAGGGACACTGCATTCAAGTCTAAAGATACTGAGGAGTTGAGAAAGTGCAGGAGAGAACTGGATGATGGCATAAAGAAGGCCAAAGCCGCGTATGCACAGAGGATCGAGGGACAGTTCACCTCACATGATCCAAGGAGCATGTGGCAGGGCATCAAATGCTTAACAGACTACAAGGGCAAAAGCAAACAATGCCCCAGGGACCCATCCCTGCCTGATGCCCTCAATAAGTTTTATGCACGTTTTGATGATCCAAACAGACCAACTAGCACCAGACTCACCTCATCACCAGACGAGGAGCACCTCAAAGTGACCGCAGCAGAAGTGAGAGGCAGTCTCAGAAGGATCAACCCTCATAAAGCTACGGGTCCAGACAACATCCCAGGGAAAGTTCTGAAGGAATGTGCGGACCAGCTCTGTGAGGTGCTGGCTGACATCTTCACCACCTCACTTGCACTGGAGTCAGTTCCCACCTGCCTGAAGACTGCCACCATCATCCCAGTCCCAAAAAGCTCCACAGTGACTGGTCTGAATGACTATAGACCGGTGGCCCTCACCCCGATAGTCGCTAAATGTTTTGAGAAACTGGTCATGTCCCACATCAAGACAGCCGTCAACATCAACGAGGACCCTCATCAATATGCATATCGTGAGAACCGATCAACAGAGGACGCCATCTCCTCCGTGGTCCACACTGCTCTCACCCACCTGGATCAGAAGGACTCATACGTGCGTCTGCTCTTTGTGGACTTCACATCTGCCTTCAACACCATGATCCCCCAAACTCTGATAGACAAACTATCCACACTTGGACTAAGCCCCTCTATTTGTAACTGGGTCTTAGACTTCTTAACAGACAGACCACAGTCCGTGAAGATCCACAACTTCTCCTCCTCCACCATCACCCTCAGCACTGGCTCTCCTCAGGGATGTGTGCTGAGCCCTCTTCTGTTCACTCTGCTCACATATGATTGTATAGCCACACATCCAGGCTGTCATATTGTTAAGTTTGCAGATGATACAGCTGTGGTGGGATGCATCACAGATAATGATGAATCCAGCTACAGACAGGAGGTGGAACATCTGGAGAGCTGGTGCAAAGAGAACAACCTTCACATGAATGTGAAGAAGACGAAGGAGATGATTGTGGACTTCAGAAGGAACAAACACACCCACACCCCACTGTATATAGGTGGATCTGCGGTGGAGGTGGTCTCCAGCTACAAATACCTGGGTGTACACTTGAATGATAACCTCAGCTGGAGCAATAACACCACCAGCCTGATCAAGAAAGGTCATCAGAGACTCTACTTCCTCAGACGGCTGAGACGAGCCGGTCTGAGAAGCCCAGTCCTCACCTCGTTCTACAGGTGTGCAGTGGAGAGCGTCCTGTGCTCCAGCATCAACGTGTGGCATGGAGGCTGCACAGTTGCAGAGAGAAAAGCTCTGCAGAGAGTGGTGAAGGCTGCACAGAAGTCTGTGGGAGTCAGTCTCCCCACCATCACAGACATTTACACCTCCAGATGCAGAAAAAGAGCCACCTGCATCATGAAAGACCTCACTCACCCAGCACACTCACTCTTTGCACCACTCCCCTCGGGACGGAGGTTGAGGAGCATCAAATGTAGAACCACTAGACTGAGAAACAGCTTCTACCCTGAGGCTGTCAGACTCATGAATAAATAAATAATAAGAATAAACACTGCAAAATGTCACATCATACTGATACTGTACTGATCTGTTTCTTGTTGCTGCGTTCATCTGTGACCATCTGCTCATGTTCGTGCTGCTGTTTATAATGATGTTTTTCTACTACATTAGGGCTTAGTGTATTACTAGCTGATGTGATGTCTCTCTTAGTTAATCCTAGATGTTATTATTGTATTTCTCTTGCATTTGTTGTTGGATGTAACTGGGACCCTGTGTACATAATCTCGTTTTCAACACATGTACTACATGCGGTGCAAATGACAATAAATTCTCTCTGACTCTGACTCTGATATTCTGTACCACAGACTGTACCCAGGGGAGGCCACGCCAAGTCTTTATGGTTTACCCAAAATCCACAAACAGGGTGTACCTTTAAGACCAATTGTTAGCATGATTAACTCGGTCACTTACAATGTTTCCAAATATCTGGCGTCTGTACTCATCCCTTTAGTTGGCAGCTCAGAACACCACATACAGAACACCATGGACTTTGTGGATAAGGTGAGGGATGTCATCATGGAGACTGATGAAACAATGGTCTCTTTTGATGTCACATCACTCTTTACGTGCATTCCTGTTGATGAAGCAGTAGAGGTGGTCTGTTTAAGGTTAAAATCAGACACCACTCTGAGCAACAGGACCACACTTTCCACAGAACAACTGTGTCAACTCTTGAAACTGTGCCTGCAGTCAACCTACTTCACATATGGGGAGCAATATTATAGGCAGAAACATGGGTGTGCTATGGGGTCTCCAGTTTCTCCTATTGTTGCCAACCTGTACATGGAGGAGGTAGAAAAGAGAGCTTTGACATCCTTTTCAGGGAGACCACCAAGTCATTGGTTCAGGTATGTTGACGACACCTGGGTTAAAATTAAATCTCAGGAAGTCCAACATTTCACTGATCACATCAACTCTGTGGATAAATATATCAAGTTCACACGAGAAGATGTAAAAAATGGCAGGTTGGCTTTCTTGGACTGTGAGGTCTCAGTTTCTGATAGAGGAAATTTGCAAACTGAGGTGTACCGCAAACCCACCCACACAGACCAGTATTTACAGTTTGACTCCCATCACCCTCTGGAGCACAAGTTAGGAGTCATCAGGACTCTGTACCACAGAGCAGACAGCGTCCCCACTAACTCAGCAGCCAGACAGAAGGAGAAATCACACACAAAACAGGCTCTAGAGAAATGTGGATATCCTAACTGGGCCTTCCTGAAAGCAGAGAAGAAACCCAAACAGGACTCCAGCCAGCCATCAGGTGAAAAGAAGGAACCCAGACCCAGACCAGTGGTCATTCCGTATGTTGCGGGAGTTTCAGAGACATTGAGACGTTTATTTTCTAAACACAACGTCCCAGTGGCTTTTAAACCCCAAAATACATTACGACAAAGACTGGTTCATCCCAAAGATCCAGTCCCCCGGCACAAACAGAGTAATATTGTGTATGCTGTTCAGTGTCAGGAGGGCTGTGATCAGTCTTACATCGGGGAAACTAAACAGCCACTGGCCAAAAGGATGGCCCAGCACAGAAGATCAACATCATCAGGTCAGGACTCTGCGGTCTACACTCATCTCCAGGCCAGCGGTCACTCTTTCAGGGATGAAGATGTTCACATCCTTGATAGAGAGGAACAATGGTTTGAGAGAGGAGTAAAGGAGGCCATCTTTGTGAAAAGAAACCGTCCATCATTAAACAGAGGTGGAGGCCTCCGGGTTCAACTGTCCCCCACTTACAATGCTGTTATTGCTAGTATCACTCAGCCCTCTGTGAATAGCAAACAACCATCAGGGTGTTAACGATCCATCGTCAGGCTGATGGTCCTCCTTGATCATGTGAGCAGCTGGTTTCGGCTGTCATCAGCCAACTGGTTGATCCACTGTGGGAGGGTGCTATTTATAAGACTGAGCTGAACTCAGCTTCTCAGACTGAGGAAGTCTTTCGGACGAAAGACGAAACGTTTCTACAGGTTTTTTTTTGCTTTGTTTTGTTTTTTGAATGTCCAGAGGACCAGACTTAGCTTTTTTGGAAAAATGCTTCTTATTTACACACACAGCAGAAACATTTTGTTTTGTGCACACACAAATGTCACCAGCTTTTTGTAGCTTTTTACAAATAAAGTCTGGGTTTAAAAGTCTTGGTTCCCATACCACATGGGCGGACGAACCCGTAAAACTGTGAAGTGGTCCCGCTTCGGCAGGCCAACTTCTGCCTTCTGTCCTGGTTCGTCGAGGAAGTTCTCGGCGGAACCGCTTGGCGAGGAACGAACCTGTTCCTGGTCCAGGACTGGCCAGCCTGAGATGGCCCTGCTACGGGTCTCTGCCGCTGCTCCCCGTCGTAAGCTGGTCTTTTTTACGGGGGACGGCGTGTGGCTGAGCGGTGTCGAGGCTGTACGGACCTGCTCCCACTGGTGTCTCTGGGGGTGCAAAAGTTTTTCTCGGCATCCCCTCATGCAGGGCCTCGGCCTGTTTTCGTCTTTGCCCCAGCCTGTGCTGGATATGCGCCAGAGCCCTCCCAAAGAGTCCCGTCGGCTCGATCGGGTGGTGGAGGAATGGGTACCGATGGCCCTCCGGCAGGTCCGTCAAAGACAGCCACAGGTGGCGCTGGGCGATGACCACTTCAGCCATGCATCTCCCCTGAGCAATGGCCGCGGTCCCCATCATTCGCAGGACGAAGTCAGTCGCCTTGCGGGCTTCCTCCAGGATCTCTGTCGCAGCCTGTTTGTTTGTCGTTACCTGGAGCTCCTGCAGCTTCTCTGCCAAGTAGGCTTGCATCATGGCCGAGGCATTCATGGTGCGGACCGCGAGGCCCTGAGCTCGGTAACACTTTTCGAGGTGGGAGGCCGAGGCGCGGCAGGCCTTGCTGGGCAGAGTCGGCTTTGCGCCCGACGTCCTGGGGGCCAGGTGATCCGCCAGCATGTCCTCCATCTGCGAGACGTTGGCGATTCCTACTGCCTCCATTCCGGCGATGGCGAGGAACTGGGAGAGTAGCAGCAGCATGGGAGCCCTGGGTTCAGCCCAGGTGTGAGTGAGCTCCGTCAGGAAATCCGGAAAAATCGGCATCCTGTGCCTCGTGGCGACTGCTGTTTGGCAAAGAAACAATTCCCTGCCAACCTCTTTACCTGTTGGCGAGGTGGGGGGTTCTGGCCAGCTGATCCGTAGCATGTCCGCCGCTCTGCGACACAAGTCAAACAAAGCGGGGATTGAGACATTTGTCTCTGGCTGAGTAGATGTCGGGTTCTGGGAGAAGTCTTCTTCTTCCCCTTCGTCCTCGTTCTCAGCTTCGTCGTCTGAAATATCACCCGAGGTCGTTAGCGAGAGCTCGTCTGCTCGTAACAGGCTTCTCGTGTCAAACTTGGCGGTGGAGTCCCCGACGGGGGCCGCCATGTCCATATTGTCCCCCCAGTCAGCTTGTCCGCTGTCCTCCAGGTCCATGGCCTTGAGCTCCGGTGTGGGAGTGAGTGCCTCTGTGAGGTCTGGTCCCGTGCCACCGCGGAGCCACCCATGGACTTGACCACGATGTCCACTCGACGCTTCCTCACAGCTTCAAGCATCTGGCTGCAGTGAGGGCAGGACTCGGGGGATTCCAGCGCTGTCTTAGCGTGCAACATCCCCAGGCAGACGGGACAGGCCTCGTGGGTGTCCGTCGCCGAAAGGGAGTAGCCGCAGCCGCTGGGGCAGGTCCGGGAGCTGGGGCTCGCTGGCCTGCTGGTCTTCTTAGAATTTTTGGGTTTTCGCGTTCCCTTCTCTGGAGCCATGGCTGAGAAGAGTCGAGCTCGTTAGCAGTGCTAATGTGGTCCGGAGATGTCTTCTTCGTCGCCTCGCTTTCGCTGGCTAGCCCGCTAACTCGTTAGCAGGGTAGCGGTGTGACGCAGTTAGCGCCGTCGAGCGAAGCAGCTGCGAAGAGAGAAGAAAAACACCTCGAGGTTAAACAAAAGATGCTGGACTAGCTTTCCCTAGCCCAGCAACACGCAGGAAATTTCTCTGTACGCTCAGTGTAGGGAGCGAGCTCACCTCCGGTCGAGCGATGTAGCTACAGAGAGTCCCACGAAGTTCAGGTGTAAGCGAGGTGAAGGGCAAAAGAGAAAGATAGATGGGCGCACGCGTCTTTATACCAAGAGGGCGGGGCCTCTGTGGTGATGCTGACGCCCACCTGCCGTAAAGGCGTGAGTGTATTACTTCAGGTGAACCGTGCAGCGGCGCAATTCCCATAGCAATTGTGTTGAACCGAGTGCACTGACTGACAAGGGAACTTCACATCCACAGAAAACAGTGCTCAGTGATGAGGTGTCCCCATCCTGCAGCACGACCTGATTTAGAAAAGTGCAGCTTTTCAAATGAAAAAAAATGTATAATAATAATAATAATAATAATAATAATAATAATAAAAATAATAATAATAAATCTTTGGAAAATTTAGTAACTGGTTAATTTTTCCAAAGATCAAACTGATTTCTGGCAAAAAGCCACATTTGTAAAATTACAAAAACCTTCATTGTTACATCAGCAAAGTTACACAATTAAAACTATATATATACTGTATACTGTATATATATATATATAT